>APFE031176970.1:40110-133377 GCA_000404065.3 Pinus taeda
TTCCTTCTTTTGGAAATGCCGGTGCTCCTTGTATGGTGACGTTGTCCCTTCTTGGGTTAACCATTGGTTTACATGTATGGTTGTTTTCAACCTCAGTGGTCCCAAGCATTCCGAATCCTGTCCAAACGTCTCCTTCATTTGAATCACGTCACGATGATTCTATGTTTGACCCCTCGCCTTCTTCCCCCATTTCTTCACCCTCCTCTTCTACTTCACTTGGTGAAAATTTGAAATTCAATAACGAGGAGGCTAAGAATAGGAAGAAGAAGATGAAGAAGAAGAAGTCAGATAAGCGAGAGGCCAATCGTGCATCTATTACTCTAAATCACTTCCTGTCGACAAACCTTTTGATCCTCCACAAAAGGTAAAATTCCCTTGCAGGCTGTGTAAGGGTGACCATCTCCTTCGAGACTGCCTTGGCATCCCTAGAGTCTTAGAGGCATGGTCTCAAGACCTGGATCAACCATCCCCATCGACCTCTGGAGATCATGTCAATGCTGCATCCTCGGTTAGCGATGGTAAGAAGAAAGAAAATATTAGATTCCCCTGTAGGTTATGTGAAGAAGAGCATTTTCTTCACCTTTGTCCTCTTATGGATAAAGCTTCCAAAGTTTTGGAAAACCTTGCAGTTCCTCAACCCCAACTTCTTGTTGGTTATCAGAGGCTTTCTTCTAACCCTTGCCTAGTTGGTAAAGAGATTGACTTGGATTCATCTCTTGCCCATCCTGCTCTTCCTGAGCATGACTTTCTTGTGTCTGTTCCTGACCAACCATTGGTCGAAAAGAGTGTCCACTTGGCTTCGCCTTTAGTTGTTCATTCTGTTCCCAAAGAGAGTAGTGATCATACTGCTCATGTTCTTCTTGTCTCCTCGGATTCTAATGAATCGAAGAGTGACCCTCCCGTCCCAGTTGTTCAGGAGAGTTCTTATCCTATTCCTGTACAATATAGAGGAAATCATATGATACCCCCACCAAGTAGTTCTGTCGTCTCTTACGATTGGGGTCCATTAACTACTTTCCGCCTCCCATCTTATGTGCCTTTCTAGATCACAGTACAAGCCTATAATATAGTAGTACCTGGCACTATATTAGATGAAGGTGTGTCTGTTAACATCATGTCTTCTACTACTTGGCAAGATTTGGGTTCCCCATAGTTTGTGCTTTTCACCCATAATCTGTTGGCTTGCAACGGAGGAACTAGTCAACCTTTAGGGATCCTTCTAAAGTTTCCTATTACTTTGGGAGGAAAGACCATTTATATAGATGTAAGGTAGTCTAGGGTCCATTAGATTTCAATATTCTCCTTGGACGCGACTATGTTTATGTCATGGGAGCTCTTGTTTCTTCACTTTTCCGTGTGGTTTGTTTTTCTGTTGATCATGCCATTGGTATTGTACATTATGTACTAGGGGCATTGGAACCCGATCTATCTTTGGTACCAAATGATGTGTATTCCTCTCGGAGCATGGTTCTTTCGTCTAGTGAAGACCTCTTGGGAGCCATGTTCTCTTATGGTCCATGATCAAATTACGAGGATAGTTCTTTTTCTGTGTCAACCTCATTAAAAAATGAAACAACAAAAAAATGAAACAACTCCCTTTTCAAATCGAGTCTTTTCTTAAGATCTCGTAAAATCCCTGTCGAGTCTTTCCTAGATCTTGAAAGTGAACCTTCATTCCATACACCTAGTTGAATGAAATGAAGCTTGGGGGGCATGTACCTCGATTTGAGTCATTATGCTGAGGGCATGCAAAATTATAACAAGCATAGTTTTTTGTTTCAAGCTTGTGTAAACATGAAACCGAATCCAAGCAGAATTCCCCATGGTTCAAGCTTGTGTAAAAATGAACCCATGTCCGATTTACATCTCGTGATTGCCACTTTTATCAGTTAATTTATGCTAGATGAGTCTTGGTTGTTTCATTCCATCGCTACCATCTCTTTGGATGATCATATGCTTTCACTTGGTTGGTTTTCCTTTCCTGAGGAACCACAACGATGAGTGGTTTTGTTAACCAATGCCTTGACCATTACATGTTTTGAGTAGTTCCACCATTGTTAGAACCAGTTGCTACCCTTTATACCACTGGTTCCTCCACGGTGAGTCACGTTTCATCTCTTTTCTCGACTCGTGAAACTCATATGAAAATATTGCTGAGTAATTTTTCCCTTTTTGACTCGTTAAAGAGAATAAAAACGGGGGTCCGATTTCAATTCTTTTCCGACCCTTTAAAAGTGAAAAGATGGCCGAGCCCTTGTCATTTTGAACTCGTTAATGAATGTGAAATGTCGTGCGCCTAGTATAAGTTTATCCCTTTTTTGAGCTGGGAGGCACTATTTATGAAAAAAGTACTCCTTAACTGAAATGGTCAAGCGGTTCTCTCAAGTATTGTTTTCTACCTTTTCGGGCTCAAGAGACACAAATGACGAAAAGGGACCATGTGGAGTTTTGCTTTTACATGTCTTTTTCAAACTCTCTAAACATGAAAAAGATACCAAGTTACACCTTTGTCAGATACGTAAACTATTAAAGGACACTGGATTCGTCACCATGACGAACATGAGCTTCTCCTTCCTAGGGCTCATTAAAATTACTAGATCGGATTCATCCTAAGGATGAACTTACAGTGCAAGAATATTCTATCCCCTTTAAGCTTGTGATTAAAAAATAATTAGGGTACTCGCCAGAAATGTTGGGGGAAAAATTTGGAAATCTATCAGTCGTGTCGGCAGCTCACTCTTGAACATGACACTCTCTGTTTCGTGTCGGGTTGGGACATCCTCATTTGTATCATTGACCTTCCTGGGTGTGGGCCATTCATTTTTTTCTTTCCATTTGATCTCTGCCACGTCATCATGACCACTGATCCCATGGATCCAAAAGCTGCCAAAATTCCAGTTGTGTCACCGATATGTTCAAGAGTTGTCCTTCTACAATTACACTTACCTTTGATTCTCTGTATCATCCAAAATCATTTTGCATCTTCTCGTCTCACGTCGATGATGTGGGATTCATTATGGCCCTCCTTCGACACAGTCTCTTTCTGTCAACTTTAACTCATTATCTGGGAAATTGACCGAGAGACTCCCTTCTAGTACCTTAGAGCTTGCATGCCCTAATGGCAATTTCTTTGCACTCGACGACAAGTTCACATCATTGGATTTCGATCGAGTGATTTCACGGGTGTTTGACTTCAGTTCCCGTATTCACATTCCATGAACTGTACAAATAGCACCTTGAGGACCATTATCATTATTTGTGGGTTATCTCACGCTTGTTAATAGTTTACATCATTGATTGGTAATCAAGCGACTTTCTAGCATGTTCAACGTCAACACATCTATTCGCACGCTAGGATCTGTACTATGATCGGGTCGTGTTTGAGTGCAAGACCTTGGACTCATTTTACAAAAAGTCCATGTGATGCAGGAAAGTGTTCCCTCTGCGGACAGAGGAAACCCCTCTAGCCCTAGAGTGGGTCTAGTCACAAACAAGGACAGATCAACATTAGCTTTCCTTAAACAGTTCAAGTTGGAGGCCTACCTCAACCGGTGGTCGATGGAGTTCCGTTGCACTGCTCCAGCTTTCGCTTCCTTCTCCTCAACGAGTGATCAACCTGAAACAAAGCAAAGGAAATACAACAAATCACGTAACCAGATACAACAATGAACTATTTACTCACAAAGTCAAGAAGTCATGAGTTATCAAGTACATTACATACAAGACATAAGAAAACATCATTGATTGTATTAATAATGAAATAAGAGTCAGCTTACAACCAAAGCCTTGACGTCACAAGCCTTCTCAGAAAGAGTACAACCAACATGTTCTTCAAGCATTCACTCTTTGAAGATGGATCTCCCAACATACAAGAGCTCTCTCACCATAATTTTTACACAAGATCAAGGGCACTTCACAACCTTCCACAAGCTATTAACAATCCCACACTTATCACTCTTACACCAGCTATCTAGCAAACTCACAAACACTAACAACACTACTCAACTAGCCAACTATCAGGAACTATCCCAAAAACTAGCAATGCATAGAAATGGTGAGAGTTTAAATAGGAGAAGGAGTCTCCATGAAAGGTGGAAAGGAGAGCTTATCACCAAGGAAGGTAGCACAATTGATGAAACTGCCACACCAGAGAAGGAAGGGCGACATAAACAGGGCCAACAACCAGGTTTGGAGTCATCTGGAAGGCCGACTGTTGGAACAATTTGCCCAATTTGGATCATCGCAGGCGCAGAACTGAGATTCAACACTAACATCGCAAGTGATCAGTGCAGATAGTTAGATCATCACTGAAGATACCACATAGCCCTGTGGTGATGCTTAAAATCAGGCCATCGCGGGAATCAGGTGTACTTCCGCGATGGAAGCGCGGTCGGTCTGTTCATGCGCACCTTTTAGTGCATTTATTAGACCAATAGCCGCGATGAGGCAGACAACTTTGGAAAAGTGGGTCAATTGGCAACTTAGGAGAGCATTTGTCCATCATAAGCATGTTTGACTTGGACACATGACACAGTGGAAAGAACCGGGAGTGAAGGCAGTGATAAATTATTGTGTAACAGATGCCCCCTAAAGTATGAAGCCCGAGAGAGTGGGAGGGGTGAAATGCTTTACAAAACAGATAAGCTGGAACACTGTCTCGAAGGACCTATAGGCAAGTCAAATTGATATATCTAAAGTACATGTAGTCTAGGCATGGTTGCAGCCATCCAAAAGACATACGAAATAGGTTTGTGGTATGGACGCAACCACCCAGCTAATGAGACCATGATAATGATAAAGGTATGGTCACAGCCATCCATGAAGACTCAGGTATGGTCGTAGCCATCCATCAATGAGTCATGTGATCACGAACCAATCCACATAGACTGAGCGTGTGTAATCTGAGCCCTGGGTCTTGAACCAAACCGACCAATAGTACAAATTCTAACATGCAAATAGAGGTGCTGAAGTCGAGCATGATAGAAAGTCGCTTGATTACTGGTCAATCATGAAAATTGTTAACAAGCACGAGAGAAACCACCAATGATGACAATGGTTCTCAAGGTACCGTCCAGTACAATCCACGAAGCGTGAAGAAAGAGCTGAAGTCGAACGCTCGCGGAATCACCTAATCGACGACCAATGATGCAAGTCGACCATCAGGTGTGAAGAACTTGCCATTGAGGCATGCAAGCTCCAAGGTACCAAAAGGGGATCTCTAGATCAATCTCCTTGATAATGAGTTGATGTCGATAGGAGACGACCCATCACAGGAGGGCCATGATGTTTCCCTCATCAATGATAAGAGATAAAGAACAAGTGGTAGATGGTGAAACAGAGTATCAGAGAAGGAGACAGAGGTGTAAACTGCAGAAGGATTATACTCTTGAACATGTCGGCGACATGACTCCGGAGGGTGGTAGCATTCAGGAACCAAAGGATCAAAGGCTTGATGAAAACAACATGGATTAGATGGAATGAGGCTAAATGACAACCCAAACCCGTGGAAGGAAAAATGACGATGTATGGATGTCCCTACCCGACAAGAAGCAGAAGTGTCGATGTTCAAGAGTGACTCGCTGCCATAGACAATTAATGATAAACCTGTTATTGAATCCAACCTAGTAATAGTTTAACGAGCCCTAGGGAGGAGAAGCTTGAGTCTCGTCATGGTGATGAGTCGAATGCCATCAGATTTTAACGAGTCCGACATAGGTAAAACTTGGAGTCTTTTTCATGTTTAGGGAGTTCGAAAAAGGCACGGAAAAGAAAACTCTAGGGGGGGTCCTTTTTCGTAGATTTGTGTCTCTTGAGCCCGAAAAAGTATAAAATGATACTTGAAAGAACTACCCAACCATTACGATCGAGGAGTACTTTTCATGATTAGTGACTTCGACCTGAAAAAGTAGAAAAGTGACTGAAATCACGTCATTTCGTGACCAATAAAGAGTTTGAAACGACAAAGGCCCAGTAATATTTTCGTTTTTACACGGTCGGAAAAGAGCTTAAAGGCGACCACCTCTTATTTACTTTTAACGAGTCAAGAGGAACGACTTCTAAATATTTTCTTCTTTAAACGGTCGGAAAAGAGCTTAAAGGCGATCGCCTCTTATTTACTTTTAACGAGTCAAGAGGAACGACTCAACAATATTTTCATCTTTTACAAGTCAGAAAAGAGCTTAAAGGAGACTCGTCCTAGAGGAACAAGTGGTATAAAGGGTAGCAACTGGTTCTGGTAATGGTGGAACTGCTCAAAACCTGTAATGGCCAATAGGCTAGCTAATAAAACCACTCATCGCTGTGGTTCCTCAGGAAAGGAAAACAACCAAGTGAAAGCATATGATCGGCCAAAGAGATGGTGGCAATGGAATGAAACAACCAAGGCTCATCTAGCAGAATTTAGCGGATAAAGACGGAAATCACAAGATGTAAATTAGGTATGAGTTCATTTTTCCACAAGCTTGAACCATGGAGAACTCTGCTTGGAGTCTGTTTCATGTTTACAAAAGCTTGAAACGAAAAACTATGCTTGTTATAAGTTCGCATGCCCCCAACATAATGACGCAAATCGAGGTACATGCCCCCCAAGCTTCATTGCATTCAACGAGGTGGATGGAATGAAGGTTCGCTTTCGAGATCTTGGAAAGACTTGACTTGGAGTCTACAAGATCTTTAAGCAAAGACTCGATTTGGAAAGGGAGATGTTTCATTTTTTAATGAGGTTGACAAGGTGAAAGAACTATCCTCATAACCCTCGTTTCATTTTTTAACTAGGTCGACACAAGATCAAGAACTGTCCTCAGGATGCTTAGTTTCATTTTTGAACGAGGTTGACATAGGAGCAAACTATCCTCGGGACTCCTTGTTTCATTTTTTAACGAGCTTGACATAAGATTAGGAACTATGCTCGTACACGTTGTTTATGGGGCTTATAAGAACATGGTTCCCAAGAGGTCTTCATGGGATGGAAGAAACACACTCTGGGAGGAATACATGTCATGATACATCAATGACAAATCGGGTTCCAATGCCCCCAATACATGATGTACGATACTATCTACATGATCATCAGCAGAGGCAGAGATGGAACGGGTAGCCACATAATTGACTTGTGGCAAGGAAGGTACTGCTTGCAAGCAAGAACCAAGAGGGGATGATAACTGCACAGGAGGCACCGGGGGACTAAAGAATGAAAATTGATCTATAGTCACGATTCTTCCATCGTGTGGAAAGTAGACCACACCGAAAAGAGAAGAGACAAGGGCCCCCATGGCATAAATATAGTCACGGCCAAGGAGAAGACTGAAATTCGCACCTTGGACAACCATGACGTCGATATAGACGTTTTACCCCCCAAAGTAATAGGAAACTTTGGGAGGACCCATATAGGTTGACAGGCTCCTCCGTCAAAGGCCAACAGATTTTGTGTGACCGACACAGGCTGTGGGGAACCCAAAGCTTGCCAAGTAGTGGAAGGCATAAGACTGACAGACGCACCCTCATCCAGAACAGTGCCAAGTATTGCCTTATTGTAGGTGTGTACTGTAATCTCGAAAGGCACATAGGATGGAAGGCGGAAAGTAGTGAAGTGAATGCAGTCGAAGGAAATGACCAAACTACTTGGTGGGGGAATCATATGATTTCCCCCCTGCTCTACAGGAACCGAAGAAGGACCCTCTTGATCAGCGAGGATAGGAGGGTCACTTTCGGACTTAGGAGAATCTAACGAGATGAGAAGAACATGAGCATGACGCTCTTCCGAAATAGAGTGATCAATAGGTGGTGAACCCAAGTTGACACTCTCTTCGACCAATGGTTGGTCTCGAACAGGCTTAGCACGGCCAGGTTCGGAAAGAGGAGGACAGACAAGAGAAGAATCTATGTCAATCTCTTGGTCGACAGGGAGGGGGTCTGAAGAGAGCCTCTGATAACAAATAGGAAGTTGGGGTGAAGAAGCTGTAAGACTTTACAAGACGACGAAAGCTTTATCCATGAGTGGACAAAGGTGAAGGGGATGGTTGCCTTCACATAGCCTACAGGGGAATCGAATCTTCCCTTTCTTCTTACCATTGCGAGTTGATAGGGTAGCATCACCATGAGCTTCAGAGGATGATGAGGGAAGAGACGGATCATGAGACCAGGCTGCTAAGATCCTAGGAATGCCAGGACAATCACGAAGAAGATGGTCACCCTTGCAAAATTTACAAGGAAACTTGACCTTCCTCGGAGGATCAGAAGGTGGTCCGACCTGAGATGTACTCGAAGCAATAGCTGCACAGGTGGCCTCACATTTATCAGACTTCTTCTTCTTCTTCTTATTAGTCTCTTGGTTACTAGATGTGAAACTTTCACCAGGCGAAGGAGGAGAGGAGGAGGAAGAAAAAGGGGAAGAAGGCGTAGGCTTACCCTTGGAATCAACATGCCGTGATTCAGACAAAGGAGACGGTGGAACTGGAGTCGTAACACTCGGGACCACCGAGGTTGAAAACAACCATATGGGCAAACTGATGGTTAACCCAGGCAAAGACAATGTTGCCATATACGGAGCACCAGCATTTCCGAATGGAGGAAATGGACCAGGATTCCCATCTAGGGGAAGACCTTCGCCGGTAGACTCAGGGAATGTTGCCATCGAGAACAAGCCTGGAAAACACCCTTATCACAACCAAGAACTCAAAATTTTACTAGGAATATTTCGTGGGTAGTAAATTTTATGATGCAGGAACAAAAATTGACCTTTTCATGTTTCAAGAGTCGAGAAAAGGACGAAAAGATGAGTCTATCTCTTTCGAGGTTTAATGAGCCTGAAAGGACAAGTGCTCAGATGAACCTTTTCTTTTAGGGAGTTTGAAAAGGAGTGAAAGTGACTGCTCTGGAGAACTAGGAAAAAGGTTTACCAGACAATCCGTAAAATTGCATATACACCTTGGCAATTGTATGAAAACCAAGGACTTTCCGTACGACAGTCAATCTTCCCGAATGTTGTGTTCGGTGCGTTACGGTTTGTAAGGTGGCATACATGGATTCCTAAGGATAAAGGATGATAATCTAGTGGGGTCTCCCCTTATACTCGACAGTACGTGGGAGCACAATTCCGTACTAGACCACTATTGAGTCACAGAAGGAGGAATCACCCAACCTTGAGTGGAAACAAAAGGGACTAGGTTTAACGACGTCGGAGCACGTCTCTAGCCTAGACCTCTAAATAGTGTGCGTTATGTTCCAATGCATTTTTAGATTCGTTCAGTTCATTTTAGAGTTTATCTTGGATTATGTTTCAATTTCCAGGCCCTACTGTATGTATATTAAAGAACCTAAAATGCAGCTAGAATGAGTGAAATGTCTTTTTACTTCAATGAACACCTACCTACAGGAGGGTAGAGAGATCATTTCCAAACCAAGAAAACCAAGACAAGTGAGTGCAAACACTAAGAAACACAATGCATCAATACACTAATCTCACGATGAATCGATACTACTAATGAAAGATTTGAAATTCACTTTCCAATTTCTCAAACATGAAAATTCGTAATGCAAATGTACTTTCACTTTCGTATGCTAAATGAATGCAAACTTTTGATTTTTTTTTTTTTTGAATTTAAAGACAAACAAGCAAGTGTGAACTGATCGATCCAAACAATTGTGATCTATGCTTTGTAGTGAAGAAATCGAATCAACATAAAAAATTGGTTCAATAACTGACACTAAAAATCAACCAAAAACAAGCAGTGAAAAAGCCTCAAGCAAATCAATAAGAGGGTTGTGGACGAACCTTGAACAGACAAGTAACCCAAGCAAATGGTTTCTCGACGAAACTTCTAAAGGGCTAGGTCACATGGTCTAAAAACACAAGACTCACTCAATGAAATCAAAGAGATAGTGCCCCTAACGAAAAGCAATTAAAACAAGCTAATGAGAGACAAGAAACAATAGGGGATAAGCAAGATTGATGAATTCAGGAGGTAAAGTTATAAAAACAACTTTTCAGGAATCATCGCAAGTTGTACACTGACAACTAGAGATGTCATCACTAGTTTAGATACCATTGCTAGTGATGGACAGACAACTAGAGATGTCAGCACAAGTTTTACAAAGACAACCCGAGATGATCGCAGAAAAACACCTATTTTCCACGATGATGCGATTTCAAGAGTCGTCGTAGGAATCAAACTAGAAACCCGAGATCATCGCGGGTTCAAAGCTATAAAGTGGCGACGACGTCGCGACTATTAGGCTTTTTTCTGCGATGATGTTCAAAAACAATGACAAATGAACAAAAACTCCCAAATCAAAAACAGTTAATCCTTCAACCAAATAGGGGTATTTCCCAGATCAACCTAGGAAACTCAAAAGACTGGTAACTAGTCCCCAAACTTCAAAAGAGACCAAATCAAAATCAAAACAAGAGCAAACAAGAGAAGAACAAAGGCCAAGCTCCCCAGTGGAGTCGCCAATTTGTAATGCAGGAAATTGTTCCCTCTGCGGACAGAGGCAACCCCTCTAGCCCTAGAGTGGGTCTAGCCACAAACAAGGATAGATCAACAATAGCTTTCCTTAAACAGTTCAAGTTGGAGGCCTACCTCAACCGGTGGTCGATGGAGTTCCATTGCGCTGCTCCGGCTTCTGCTTCCTTCTCCTCAATGAGTGATCAACCTGAAACAAAGTAAAGGAAATACAACAAAGCATGTAACCGGATACAACAATGAACTATTTACTCACAAAGTTAAGAAGTCATGAGCTATCAAGTACATTACATACAAGACATAGGAAAACATCATTGATTGTATTAATAATGAAATAAGAGTCAACTTACGACCAAAGTCTTGACGTCACAAGCCTTCTCAGAAAGAGTACAACCAACATGTTCTTCAAGCATTCACTCTTTGAAGATGGATCTCCCAACATACAAGAGCTCTCTCACTCATAAGTTTTACACAAGATCAAGGGCACTTCACAACCTTCCACAAGCTATTAACAATCCCATGCTTATCACTCTCACACCAGCTATCTAGCAAACTCACAAACACTAACAACACTGCTCAACTAGCCAACTATCAGGAACTATCCCAAAAACTAGCAATGCATAGCAATGGTGAGAGTTTAAATGGGATAAGGAGTCTCCATGAAAGGTGGAAAGGAGAGCTTATCACCAAGGAAAGTAGCACATTTGACAGAACTACCACACTAGAGAAGGAAGGGCGACATAAACAAGGCCAACAACCAGGTCCGGAGTCATCTGGAAGGTCGACTATTGGAACAATTCACCCAATCTGTATCATCGCGGGCACAGAACTAAGCTTCAGTGCTGACATCGCAAGTGATCAGTGCATATAGTCAGATCATCGCTGAAGAGACCACATAGCCCCGCGCTGATGCTTAAAATCGGGCCATTGCGGGAATTAGGTGTACTTCCGCGATGGCAGCACGGTCGGTCTGTTCATGCGCGCCTTTTAGCGCGTTTATTAGACCAATAGCCACGATGAGGAAGAAAACTTTGGAAAAGTGGGTCATTTGGTAACTTAGGAGAGCATTTTTCCATCATAAGCATGTTTGACTTGGACACATGACACAGCAGAAAGAACAGGGAGTGAAGGCAGTGATAAATTACTGTGTAATAGTCGAGGTTGCGAAGTGGTGTGAGATGATTATGATGATATGCATGTCTTTATCAGATGGCTGGCTACGACCAGACCATGAGTTATCGTATGATCCTTCTCATTATTGGATGGCTGCGACTATACCTTTGTTTCATTATGATCCGCCTTGACAGATGGTTGCACCCATACCTAGATCTATTTACATGATCATTCTCTAGATGGCTCGTCCATGCCATGATTCATGTATCATTTGACAGAGATATCATTTTATGTATATGAATATGTACTTGCTTGTAGGTTTTCCGATGACAGACTACGATTCCCCACACTGATTTATAAAGCATTTCATCCCTCACTCTAGTTCGTACTTCATGCTTTAGGGGGCATCTATTACACAACATTTTGTCACTATCCCTGTACTCCCCGTTCTTTGATCCTAGAGGACCTCTACAGTGAAACCCGCATGCTTTTCCTTCATGAATAAACTCCCATTGTGTCCTTCTTCATGAGCAGATAAAATCCCTTTTGCACCATTTCCCCTGAAACTTCTGCTTTGCCCAGTTTACAAGGATGGTGCTAATAACCTTTGTATCCCCCACACTGATGTGCAGATATTAGCACTATTCCCTGGACCGATCGATGCGACTGAGTTGTGTTCCAATCACACCGGTCCTATTATGGAAAGTTTTTTAAATTAGAGCCGAAGCTTCTAGCTCTAGAAGCTCTGTAACAGAAGTATGGTAAATGGTTTGGCTAGATGGGGTCGAGGATGACAGTTTGGGCTCCTTTACCCTATAATGATGGAACTACCTCAAGGGATAAGTCCTTCTCCCATGAGAATAGGATCCATCTCCCATCCATATTTCCTATATAAACCTCCATTCTTCCCAAGCACAAGCTAATTAGAGTGTTGACTGAGTGTAAGTATACTATTTTGATTAAGACAAGCAAGCTATTACTAGTTGTAGCCATCTAGTTGTGTGAGGAAGAAGTGTGTTTGGTTTGGAGTGAAGTCTAAAGGGAAGAGCCTTTAAACTATTGTTGTTTGAAGCCATCATGGAGTGCTAGCAAAAGTGTTTAGGAACCTGGTCTTGTCAGAGGAATACTACGACATCAAGACGAATGGTTGTAATCTCTCTTTGATATTAATATATGCAACTATCAATTGATTTCCTACATTTTTTGTAATATTACATATTCGTATCTTAATTCTTCTTGACTCATTAAGTAGGTTGAATTTAAATTTGTCTATTATTATGTTTGTGTGTTGTTGTTGTTTACTTGTTTCAGGAGCTTGAAGAAGGAAGCGAGAGATTGCTGGAGCGAGCAAGCGAAGACTTCATCAAACAGGATAAGCGACCAAGAGGTAGGCCCTCTTGATTTATTCTGACGTAAGGAGATATTCCATAGAATGTACCTGTTGTGGCTAGACCCATTATCGGGCTAGGAGGAATTCGTTTGTGTCCACACTTATAATTTTACTTCACCACACAAACATAGTTATTGAATTTCATATTTCTATTCATACTTTGCTCTAACCAATTCGTCAATCTGGTCACTCAAATTTTTTCTAAGAACCTATTTTCACCATATATCCAAAACTATTGTAATCTTCTCATAGACGCTCAAAACATACAGAAGAGATTCTGGCCATAAAAAAATGTCAAAAAGGTATTATAGACCTTTGGTTACATCTATCTTTAAGCCTCCACTTACTTTCCAAATTGTGTGACTCGAACCTAATACCAATGGAATATCATGAGAGCGCCTTACCAATCCTGTTGATCAATGTTGCTTGTTCTATAACCATTTCCTAGTAATTTTGTAACATTATTAATCCAAATTACGTTGGGGGCATGGACCACTCTCATGGGAAGTCCTAATCATGCCAACCAAATGACTCAACACACTCATGACTCAGATCATCAAGCTGATGTCGTGGACCATTGTGTGTAGTCTTTCTCCAACCAAACGACTCTACATGCTTACGACTCAACTCCTCGAGCCAAGGGTGTGTCCAACCAAATAATCATCATGATTATGACTCAACTCCATGAGACGAGGGAATGTACAACCAAACGAATCAATGTGCTCATGACTCAACTCCTTGCCTAGACAATCCTTGTCCAACCAAACTACTCAAAGTGTTTGTGACCTCATCATTCCAATCCAAAACGAATCAACTTGCTTTATCTCCGTAAGCTAAAGGCATGTACCTTTTCATTCCAATCTAAAATTAATCAGGATCAAACCAATGTGATCGACATGTCTTTCCTATCTCTAGAACATAACCCTACTCTCACTATGGCCTATCATTAGAAAGCCATCATCTCTGCAAGAATTGTAATTCTTTGTATATGCCTTCAAAATGCAATGCCTGATTGTGCTCAATTGCAAATTAGAATG
The DNA here is from genome assembly GCA_000404065.3 of Pinus taeda. NCBI lineage: Eukaryota > Viridiplantae > Streptophyta > Pinopsida > Pinales > Pinaceae > Pinus > Pinus taeda. The sequence continues at coordinate 54,114 of APFE031176970.1, forward strand.
AGTAATGAGTTGAATCAAAAGTTAATGAGATTTAAACTAGGGAAAAAAACCATAAAAAACTTAGCGAACCATAAACCATAACTAAAGAGAAAACCAAACACATAACTTTGAAGTATCACTAGATATTTTTATTTTTCATTTCATCGATGATTTAATTTGAGTTGCGGTCTCTTGTATACATAGATTGGTAAGTCGATCCACGAATCATGAGAGTTGACCAAGGGCTGAGTGGTTCTATGGTAATTCTAACTATTCAATCATTAAACCTTGTGCCATGTTCCATGTGTGTTACACATCAATTTGTCACATCCATGCAAATGATGCCAAATCTAGATCTTTTGCTATCTGATGAATTGTTGTCATGAATCCCCAAGAAATATGGAAGAAGTACCTATCATCAAGTACAAAAAAATTGAATTAAATACCTCAAAAAACCCTAAATTTGGATATCATCATGGGTCCTCAGTTCATAGCCTACAATGTCACATGGTGTAGAATAAACACAGAGTGATGTCATCACAATTTTCCTTTGTTAAAGGCACACCAATATTATTATAGATATAAAAATAAAAATTTAAAATAAGCTTCCTATTCTAGAAGCCTTGAGAATGGTATTGATTCCAAATGGTGTATATTTGTTTTGATCTCCTTCTATCCTGGACCTCTTTCCTTTCATTATGGATCTCATTCCCTCCATTTTGGATCTCACCCCTTCTTTCGTGGATCTCAACTTCCACTATTTCCCTATAAGTACAATGCACTCAAGGAGACCTGGCTTGCCATTTCTTACCTCTGAACTATACCTACATACTGTCCAAGTATCTATTAACGACCTTTTGATTGCAAGGGTTTGGATTGAGGATCATTGGAAGGAGGCTTCCAACATCAAGGCCTGGTCATAATTCTCCTTTTATTCATTCTTAATAGAAATATATGTTTATTTCCCACACTCATTTGTCATGATGTTTGTTGTAATATTCCTTGATCACTTACATAGTTTATGATTGAACCATTGATGTATTATACGTTTTGATCATTTGTTTGTTTCTATCTTTGCAAGTCTCTTCTTGGAGCATCGAGAGAGATTAAAAGCTACAAAGGATAACAAAAAGGATCATCATCAAGTATTTCAAGAAAAGGTATGAGCTATGCATCCCTATTACATCTATGATTTGATGATAAATTAGGGAATGCTCTCATGTGTTTCTTTGTTTCTTGAATTGGTTTTTGAGTCTAGGGAGGTATGTCCTATCGGTAGGATAAGATTTGTTTGCGAAACAAATTGGCAACTCCATTGGGGAATGAGTTGTTCTTCAGTTTTCCTTGTTTTCTGAAAGGTCAACCCTTTTTTATGAGTCTCTCGTCAACCTGTGTTGATTATGAAAACCCATATCTATAAGGTCTTTTGATTTTTTTTTTTCTTGATTTTATGTGCTTGCCACACCTTGATGTGAGAGACAGTGTGATGCTGTAGCACTTTTCTATTTAACAATTGTGACTACCCTTATTCATCGCACTAATATGTATCAGATACTTGCATCGATTGTAGAAAAAATAAAATTTTCCTAAGTTTTTCTATGTGTGACATTAGATTTGTAGATTAATTTGGTTTTTGGGTCAGTTAACAGTCTGCTATAGGTTAAATTTGTTTGGTTTGATTTCATTTGACTACATTATTGTGAAAATTTCTACTTTTTATATTACTTTGATTTGATTGTTTCATTGGTCTATTGAAAGTAGGATAACTTTTACTGCTCTGAATATTCAAGTCTGTGGAATTCCTCCTTTCTTTATTACAATGATCATTTTCAAAGTCTTATTTTCTATATGTTGGAATTTTTTTATTACTTTGCATAAGATTTTTCTTTTCACAAAAAGAAAAAAAAATGTTTGAGTTAATTTTCTTGTTAGAGTGAATTCATTGCATTGATTACTTCATTCTAATAGATTCTTGCATCTTAGAGAGTATCGTTGACTTTTGGGTGAAGTGTTTTTTAGATTGCATTTTTAAGCAAAGTAAGAATAATTGAATATTCTATCATTTCTTTGAATTTATTCAAAGAGTAGTTCATGTTTCTTATTTTGAATGTTACACTTATTTCTTTGCTTGAAACCTCTCACTCCTTACTCTAGTTATAATTCATTGAATTGAAAAAGCTTACATTTTCATATTCACTACATTAGATTTGGAGTCAAGTCATAATATCATTGGTTTCATCTCCGTGGACTCTCTTGAGTAAAAAAAAACTTAAAAAGAAACACTAATAAAATCAATTAGAATTTTTATCTTTCTATCATAGTCACACCTACATTAGGTTACTTGTAGGGCTATGGAAACATAGGGATAGAAATCCATTTGATACAATTTGTTTGTGGTAATATCCTCTTACACAGGAGTCAAGCACAGGGTCACATCGAAATTAGCAAAGTAACCTACTCTGCTTTGTTGGTTATGGTGGTGTTGATTTGCACGTGTTACAAACAATGTCAAAAAACTCTTGGGGATCACTTTGGAGGAAACTTCCAAGGTGATTATAGGCCTTATATTTTCCTACCCTTATGTGTATGTCTGACTTTTGACTCTCCCCACAGGTTAGTTTGTTGTAGGTGGTAAATTTAGTGACGATAATTATAGAGCTATTACACAAGGTGACGACGGGGCCGAAGTCCCTGCTATACCTAGAACAAACATTGGATATACTCACTTGGGCATTTTTGGAGGGTGCTTCACTTGATATGGTATTATATGTGAAGTTACTTGCACCAGGTCGTGACCATTAAGCAGGTTGTCAGTGTAACTATTTCCACTTGCTCTATCTCTAGCCAATTTTTACATTGATCTCTACAATGTTGGATTCCATCATCAACTAGTGATTTCACTGTGAAAAGTTTTTTTCCATGGCTTGACTCATATTTTTTAGTGTGTATTATTTTTTTTATAGTTTCATAGACCCTGGGTTTAATTCAATGGAAATAGTTAAACAATTTGCCAATCAAGGAACCCCTTTTAATGGGGATCCTAGTGATTTTCCTTGCTTTGGAAATGTTGGTCCTCCTTACGTGGATACGTTGTCTCTTCCTATATTCACAATAGGTTTATTGGTATGGTTGTTTTAAAATTCATTGGTCCCAAATACCCATGTTTCTCCACCTCAACTGTGCTCTCCGCCTAAACAACATGAACTTCATGTTGACCTTTTACCTTCTTCGGCCATCATGTCTTCTTCCCTTTCTTCTTCTTCACCTAGTGAAAGTATTAATGCTAGTAACTAGGAGGCTAGGTAGAAGAAGAAGAATCAAAATAAGCTATGGGGTAACCAACCAACCATTGCTATGAGCGTTGACAATGTTGAGGAACCCTCCAACATACATCGCAACCCCAAATACCCTTTCAATCTTTTAAAGGCTGACCACCTCCTTATCAATTATCCTGGTATTCCTAAGGTCTTTAGCACTTTTCTATTTAACAACTGTGACTACCCTTATTCATCGCACTAATATGTATCAGATACTTGCATCGATTGTAGAAAAAATAAAATTTTCCTAAGTTTTTCTATGCGTGACATTAGATCTGTAGATTAATTTGGTTTTTGGGTCAGTTAACAGTCTGCTATAGGTCAAATTTGTTTGGTTTGATTTCATTTGACAACATTATTGTGAAAATTTCCACTTTTTATATTACTTTGATTTGATTGTTTCATTGGTTTATTGAAAGTAGGATAACTTTTACTGCTCTGAATATTCAAGTCTGTGGAATTCCTCCTTTCTTTATTACAATGATCATTTTCAAAGTCTTATTTTCTATATGTTGGAATTTTTTTATTACTTTGCATAAGATTTTGCTTTTCACAAAAAGAAAAAAAATTGTTTGAGTTAATTTTCTTGTTAGAGTGAATTCATTGCATTGATTACTTCATTCTAATAGATTCTTGCATCTTAGAGAGTATCATTGACTTTTGGGTGAAGTGTTTTTTAGATTGCATTTTTAAGCAAAGTAAGAATAATTGAATATTCTATCATTTCTTTGATTTTATTCAAAGAGTAGTTCATGTTTCTTATTTTGAATGTTACACTTATTTCTTTGCTTGAAACCTCTCACTCCTTACTCTAGTTATAATTCATTGAATTGAAAAAGCTTACATTTTCATATTCACTACATTAGCTTTGGAGTCAAGTCATAATATCATTGGTTTCATCTCCGTGGACTCTCTTGAGTAAAAAACAACTTAAAAAGAAACACTAATAAAATCAATTAGAATTTTTATCTTTCTATCATAGTCACACCTACATTAGGTTACTTGTAGGGCTATGGAAACATAGCGATAGAAATCCATTTGCTACAATTTGTTTGTGGTAATATCCTCTTACACAGGAGTCAAGCACAGGGTCACATCGAAATTAGCGAAGTAACCTACTCTGCTTTGTTGGTTATGGTGGTGTTGATTTGCACGTGTTACAAACAATGTCAAAAAACTCTTGGGGATCACTTTGGAGGAAACTTCCAAGGTGATTATAGGCCTTATATTTTCCTACCCTTATGTGTATGTCTGACTTTTGACTCTCCCCATAGGTTAGTTTGTTGTAGGTGGTAAATTTAGTGACGATAATTATAGAGCTATTACACAAGGTGACGACGGGGCCGAAGTCCCTGCTATACCTAGAACAAACATTGGATATACTCACTTGGGCCTTTTTGGAGGGTGCTTCACTCGATATGGTATTATATGTGAAGTTACTTGCACCAGGTCGTGACCATTAAGCAGGTTGTCAGTGTAACTATTTCCACTTGCTCTATCTCTAGCCAATTTTTACATTGATCTCTACAATGTTGGATTCCATCATCAACTAGTGATTTCACTGTGAAAAGTTTTTTTCCATGGCTTGACTCATATTTTTTAGTGTGTATTATTTTTTTATAGTTTCGTAGACCCTGGGTTTAATTCAATGGAAATAGTTAAACAATTTTCCAATCAAGGAACCCCTTTTAATGGGGATCCTAGTGATTTTCCTTGCTTTGGAAATGTTGGTCCTCCTTACGTGGATACGTTGTCTCTTCCTGTATTCACGATAGGTTTATTGGTATGGTTGTTTTAAAATTCATTGGTCCCAAATACCCATGTTTCTCCACCTCAACTGTGCTCTCCGCCTAAACAACATGAACTTCATGTTGACCTTTTACCTTCTTCGGCCATCATGTCTTCTTCCCTTTCTTCTTCTTCACCTAGTGAAAGTATTAATGCTAGTAACTAGGAGGCTAGGTAGAAGAAGAAGAATCAAAATAAGCTATGGGGTAACCAACCAACCATTGCTATGAGTGTTGACAATGTTGAGGAACCCTCCAACATACATCGCAACCCCAAATACCCTTTCAATCTTTTAAAGGCTGACCACCTCCTTATCAATTATCCTGGTATTCCTAAGGTCTTAAAAGTGTGGTCTAAATATTCTCATAAACTTGATATTAGTCCATCAACTAGTGATTATAAGGCTATAGGGAAAAAGGGTAAAGTTAGGTTTCCTTGTAGGTTATGTGAAGGGAGTCATGAAACTCATCTCTTCCCATATATGGATTGTTACATAGTAATTTATCACCGCTTTCGCTCCCGGTCTTCTCACTGTGTCAAATGTCCAAGTCAAACATGCTTATGACAGACAAATGCTCTCCTGTGCTGCCAATTGACCCACTTTTCCAAAGTTGCCCGCCCCATCGCGGATATTGGTCTAATAAACGCGCTGAAAGGCGTGTATGAACAGACCGACCGTGCTGCCAGTGCGGAAGTACACCCGATTCCCACGATGGCCCGATTTTAAGCACCAGCGCGGGGATATGTGGTCTCTTCGGCGATGATCTGACTATCTGCACTGATCACTTACGATGTCAGCGCTGAGGACCAATTCTGTGCCTGCGATGATCTAGATCGGGCGAATTGTTCCAACAGCCGACCTTCCAGATGACTCCAAACCTGGTTGTTGGCCTTGTTTATGTCGCCCTTCCTTCCTTGGTGTGGCAGTTCCGTCAATTGTGCTACCTTCCTTGGTGATAAGCTCTCCTTTCCACCTTTCATGGAGACTCCTTCTCCTATTTAAACTCTCACCATTTCTATGCATGGCTAGTGGGACAGTTCTGATAGTTGGCTAGTTGAGCAGTGCTGTGAGTGCTTTGTCAATTTGCTAGATAGCTGGTGTGAGTGTGATAAGTGTGGAATTGTTGATAGTTTGTGGAAGGTTGTAAGGTACCCTTGATCTTGTGTGAAGCTTATGAGTGAGAGAGCTCTTGTGTGTTGGGAGATCCATCTTCAAAGAGTGAATGCTTGAAGAACATGTTGGCTGGACTCTTCTCTAAGAAGGCTTGTAACGTCAAGACTTTGGCTGTAAGCTGACTCTTATTTCATTATTAATGCAATCAATGATGTTTTCCTATGTATTGTATGCAATGTACTTGATAGCTCATGACTTCTTGACTTTGTGAGTAAATAGTTCATTGTTGTATCCGGTTATGTGCTTTGTTGTATTTCCTTTGCTTTGTTTCAGGTCAATCACTCGTTGAGGAGAAGGAAGTGGAAGCTGGAGCAGCGCAACGAAACTCCATCGACCACCGATTGAGGTAGGCCTCCAACTTGAACTGTTTAAGGAAAGCTATTGTTGATCTATCTTTGTTTGTGACTAGACCCACTCTAGGGCTAGAGGGGTTGCCTCTGTCCGTAGAGGGAACACTTTCCTACATCGCAAATTGGCGACTCCACTGGGGAAGAGCTTTAGCCTTTGTTTTTCTTGTTTTCTATTGCCTTGATTTTTTGTTTTGGTATCTTTTGAAGTTTTGGGGGATTAGTTATCGGTCCTTTGAGTTTCCTTGGTTAATCTAGGAACACCCCTATTTGATTGAAGGATTGATTGTCTTTGATTTGGGAGTTTTGATTTGCCTGTCATTTTTTTTTAGCTTCATATTGGATTTAATTATAACAGTCGCACTGTCATCGCGCCTGACCTTTTGTAATATTCTGTTAATCTCGTAATTACGTCTAACAGTTGCGACGGTTCTCGAAATCAGACCATCGCGGGAAAGTCGTGTTTTCTCGCGCTGACATCGCTTTGTTGCTGAAGCGCTTGCTTCACCAGCGCTTGTTGCTTGTGTATTACCTGCGCTGGTTGCTGTAGAATTGATTTTCTCAATTCTGCCTCCTGAATCCATCAATCCTACTGGTCCCTTGCTTTTCTCGCTTGTTTGATGACTTGCTTTCACTGTTCATGGTTAGGGCACTCTTTCGTGAGATTTGTTGAATAAATCTTGTTTTCTTGCTTTGTGACCTAGTTTCATTGTTTCAAGTCTTTTGGATCAGTTTTGCTTGGTTGCTTGGTTACTCAAAGATTCATTTGTAGCTTGCTGTTGATTTGTTTTAGCATTCCCTTGAGCTTGCTTTTGGTTGATTGTTTAGTGAACGTCATTGAACCAATTTTGCATGTTGATTCGATTTCTTCACTACCGAGCATAGATCACAATTGTTTGGGTCAACCGGGTTTTTCCACGCTTGCTTGCTGCTTGTTTGTTCTTCTAGATTTAAAGACATCAAAATAAAAAAGATTGCATTCATTTAGTATGAAAGTGAAAGTGAATTTGCATTTCTAGTTTGCATATTGGAAAGCGAATGTTTAAGATCTCTCATTAGTAGTTTCCGTGCACTTTAGGAATTGGTGTCTTTATGCATTGAGTGACTACCATTGTTGTCTTGGTTTTCTTGGTTTGGAAATGATCTCTCTACCCTCTCGTAGGTAGGTGTTCATCGAAGAAAAGGATTTTTCGTGAATTCTAGCTGCATTATAGGATTTATATACATACGGTAAGGCCTGAAAACTGAAACATAATCCAAGATCAACTCTAAAATGAACTAAATAAATCTAACAATGCATTGGAACATAACGCACACTATTTAGAGGTCTAGGCTAGAGACATGCTCCGGTGTCGTTAAACCTAGTCACTTTTGTTTCCACTCAAGGTTGGGTGATTCCTCCTTCTGTGACTCAATAGTGGTCTAGTACGGACTTGTGCTCCCACGTACTGTCGAGTATATGGGGAGGCCCCACTAGGTTATCATCCTTTATCCACAGGAAGCCGTGTCTGCCACCTTACAAGCCGTAATGCACCAAACACAACATTCGGGAAGATTGACTTCCGTACGGAAAGTCCTTGGTTTTCATACGATTGCCAAGGTGTATATGCAGTTTTATGGATTGTCTGGTAAACCTTTTGCCTAGTTCTCTAGAGTAGTCACTTTCGCTCCTTTTCAGACTCCCTAAAAGAAAAGGTTCCTCTAAGCACTTGTCACTTCAGGCTCATTAAGCATTCGAAGGTGACTAGAGTCATGTTTTTGTCCATTTCTCAACTCTTTAAAGATGAAAAGGTCAAGTTGTGTTCTTGTGTCTTAAAATTTATTTGGCCACGTTCACATTTACATCTAGGATTTCTGAATCGAATCATCCTGGCGGAATCATCGATCCCCTCTCTCGTTCCAAGTGACCAAGGGTCTCCTTCTTCTGTTTCTCCTGAGACACCGGTTGGTAGTGGTACTCTCCCTATTATTCCGAGTATCCAACTGCTGAACTCTCGTACTCCAGAAGATGACTTTTACGATATCCATTGGAACCCCGTTTGGGAGCCTTCCGAAGAGGATATTCCTATTACTCCTCCTAGTGTTTCGGGCCCAATGTCTTCCTCTGACATGGATGACACATCCCCCATCACGAGTGAAGCATCCGTTGTGATGAGCGCTGAAATTCCTATCTCAGTGGAAACTCCACCCTTCAGTTTCACCCTTCTCGGGAAACCCTATGGAAATCTAGGACAACCTTATATGCAACAAGGACAACCTGGGGTCCAGCAGGGATACCCTTCTGGGCAACCCTCTGGAAATCCAGGACAACCTTATATGCAACAAGGACAACCTGGGGTCCAGCAGGGATACCCTTCTGGGCAACCCTCTAGAAATCCAGGACAACCTTATATGCAACAAGGACAACTTGGGGTCCAGCAAGGATACCCTACTGGGCAGCGTGGTCAGCCTTACGTACAAAAAAGCCAACCCATTATCCAGTTGGGTCAACCATCTGGACAATTTGGCCAACCTCAAATCCAATCAGGTCAACCAACTGTCCAGTCTGCTCAGCCATCTGGTCCATCAGGACAACCATCAGTTGTGCAAGGACAGCCCAATACCCAGCAAGCTCAACCTTCTGGGCAAATGGGCCAATCTCAATCTAAACTAGGTCAACCTTCTGGCCAGGTGGCTCAGCCCCAATCCTCTCAAGGACATCTTTTTGGGGCTGCTCAACCGGGCACTCAAATGGTTGTTGCTTCTCAAGCCCCACCCAATTTTCAGCCCCAGTCTAGGCCCAGACCCAAGCTGGTCTTCAGATGCAAGTTGGGTTTCAATCTCAACCTCCTTATCAAATGCAGCCTGGTCCCCAGGCTCAATATGGAGCCCAACTACCTTATGGTTTCCAGCAATCCCAAGGGTAAGCTCAAATTTCCCCATATCAAAATTATCAACAACTACAGGTGAGTCCTTATAAGAATTACCAGCAACCGTATGTTGCTCCTGCAGGCCAAGTTGGTAATCAATGGAATGTTGGGGGGAAAATCTAGGGTCAGCCATCCAGTTATAGCTACAACCCCTATGGACAAAATCCCTATGGGTAGAACCCCTACGGGCCAAATCCGTTCGGACAAAATCCATGGGGCAACAAGCAGCTGGCTGGAACTCTGGTGCTACCTCCTACCCACGGCCTCAGATGTCCTTTAATCCTCAGTTACCCTTCTTAGAAATGTTGGAGCTGCCGGATGTGTCCAAGCTAACCAATGATCCTATCCTTCATAATTTGTATTGGCCACCAATCCCAACTAAGATTCCCAGTGATTGTCCCAAATTTGATGGCAAAGCTGGAGAAGACCCCCAAGCCCACGTTATGACTTATCATCTATCGTGTTCGTCAAATTCGTGGCTTGAAGTTTCAATCCGGCTTCGCCTTTTTCAAAGGACCCTCACTGGCTCTGCTACTAAGTGGTATATCGAGCTAGCTCGTGGATCTTTTCAGGATTTTAACTCGTTGGCGATGGCATTTTTAACTCATTTTCAGTTGCCGATTCGGTATGAGACGGGCACACATCTCCTTACGTCCCTTAAACAAACAACGGATACACACATCTCCGATCATAGCCATGAGTGGAGATGATGTCATCGTTTGATTAAGTTTTGGATTCCCGATCAACTCCTGACCAATTGGTTTACGACCTCATTTGTCCCTCCAATCGCATGGGACATTGCCATGGGAGCATGTGTAACTGAAGAGCAGGCTATTGCACATGCTCAGTACCTTGACTTGGTTTACTCCTAGTCCGATACGTTATATGATTATTTGCCTGATGCCCCAAGGCTCGGAACTTCCAAAGCACCGCCAAAACCATCCGTTGACGGTGCCATTGGTTTTGTCAATTCGTCCTCTAAGAAATCTTCCGCGAATCCTAGGAAGCAAAAGTCGAATGCTTCGAATGAAAATAGTTCTCAGGCTGTGTCTAATTCCAGAAATACTTCCGAGGTTAACGCCGTCTAGTCCACCACGGCAGACAAAGCCTCGAAAGGAAAAAAGAAGGGAAAAGAAAAAAATAAAACTGATCAACCCAAGCAGGATTCCCCTAAACCTCCACCCAAGGGAGGAACCAAACGCAAGCCCAAGTATCCTTGTCTTATCTGTGACGAGGATCACTATACCAAAGACTAGCCAAGGCGGTCTGAAGTTAGTCGCTTGTTGAAAGGTGCTCCTGGGACTCCTGCGGTGCTGAAAGAACCTTTCCCCTCGCAGCAAACGCAAATGGTGGCTGACCCATCCCAATCCTTTTCTCCCTTTGGTTCTCAAGTGTTCATGGCTGGGACGATCCCCGTTCAAATTAGCACTCGAGCAAAATAATATCCGTCGCCTGCCGGGAAAGAGCCTGAGGTCCCCTCCAGCGCTCCTCCGTCTAGTTCTAGTCCACTCCATATCGAAAGACCTAGCAATGAGACGCCCATCCGACCCCCTCCTAAAGGTGTACTCAGGAAATATTCTTACAACCCTAATGGTCGTGATGCTCAGCACTATAACATCGTTGAGGACTTAGCCCAGGCTCCGCCAGCTATGTCCGCTCTAGAAGTTCTCCAGAGCTGCCCCTCCCAGAGGAAGTCCTTGCTATCGGCTATTGGTGGCATCGACCCGGCCGACTCGGATCTGATTACTTTTGATCTCGAAAGCCATGTACCGAGACTGCCTCACCAAATTGCCTTCCTTATCCAGGTCATCATCAATTCTAAAATGATTCATCGTACGGTCATTGATGAGGGCGCTTCAACTTGCATCATGTCTGTTGCTTGTTGGAAGGTTATTGGTTCTCCGACTCTGAGCTAGTCTCCTACAACCTTGGAAGCCTTTGATGGGAGAGAGTCTTGCCCTTATGCTATACTCCAACGTTTTCTGATTACTTTCGAAGGAAAGACGGTCAAAGTGGAAGTTGAAGTCGTTGATACCAATCTAACTTACAACCTCCTTTTGGGCCGAAGCTGGACATACGCCATGTGAGCCGTGGCTTCATCTCTATTTCGTGTCATTCGTTTCCCTCATCAAGGGAAGATTGTCACAATAGACCAGCTGTCTTTCTTCGCCTCCTCTTCCGAAGGCAACGCGCCTTCTGTGGAGCATACCTCCATTCCATTGGAGAGTGTGGGAGCTAGACTCTTTAAAGATCTTGCCCTTATGGGTGTCTTTTCACTCCCACCTCCGATCGTCACTCCTATTAATATGATTTCCGTTCACTCTGATCCGTGGGTTCTTCCCCTCATTGATCAGATAGAATCTTGGGGCGATGAGATGCCGTTGAGTCCTGCCAAGCTCAACTATATCAAGATTGTTTCTGCATCGGCTCCCCCTCCTGAATCTGCTCCTCTGGGCAGAGCTCTTGACTCGTACCCTCATTCCCCTTGGCTTGGAGACGATGCTTCTTCAGATCCTTTGAAGGAAACATTTCCTTTTGATGAAGCTATTATCGAGACCATGTCTCTCGAGGAACCCCCTTGGTCTGATCACCACCATCGTTCCTCATTCCTCCCTGCCCACCAGGAAATGCTTACCTATCTTGAGCAGTTTGCTCCTTGTCTCCCCTCACAACCCCTTCAGACACCCATTCAAGTTTATCAAGTGTCCTCTGAAGGGAATATGGGAAACATCATGCAAACCTAGATGATTGACATCTCTGTTAAACCAGGGATTGTCGAGCACATCCATGTTGGAGTAACTTGTACTCCTGAGGAGATTAAGCTCTATACGGGTCTTTTTCATTAATTTCGTGATGCGTTTGTGTGGTCTTACGAAGAAATTCCCGGCATCGACCCTAGTATAGTGGTGCATGAGATACCCACATATCTAGGTGCTAAGCCAGTGCGACAACGTTTACACCCTGTGTACCCCTGAAAGGCTGCAGCCATTAAAGCGAAAGTTGAAAAGCTTCTTAAGGTTGGTTTCATATACCCAATCCCCCTCACAGATTGGGTCTCCAATATCGTCCCTGTGAATAAAAAGCAGGGCACCATCAAGGTCTGTGTTGATTACCATGATATTAATCGAGCTTGTCCCAAGGATAACTACCCCACACCCTTCATTGACCAGCTCATTGATGAGTGTGCTGGAAGTGAAATGTACTCATTTATGGACGGTTTTTCTGGTTATAACCATATTAATATTGCACCTGCCGATCAGCACAAGACCTCCTTTATCTGTCCGTGGGGCACTTTTGCCTACAAAAAGCTTCCTTTTGGTTTGAAGAATGCCAGTGCTACCTTCCAACGCGTGATGTCTTATGCATTCCATGATATTTGACACATCGTGCAACCTTACTTGGATGATCTACCTGCTCATTCAGCTAAACGATAGGACCATCCTGCTCATCTTCGTGAAATCTTTCTCCGCTGTCAACACTACCATATCTGGCTCAATCCACATAAATGTGTCTTCTGCGTAGAGTCTGGCAGACTTCTTGGGTTCATCGTCTCCCAATAGGGCATCCGTTTGGATCCCCTTAAGGTCGAGGCCATTCTGAATCTTTCTCCCCCTGCTTCTTTGCAGCAATTGCAGAGCTTGTAGGGCAAAGCAAATTTTTTACGATGCTTCATTCTGAACTATGCCGAGGTGGCTAAAGGTTTCACGCAGTTATTAAAGCCGGACACCCCTTTTCTGTGGGATACTGCTGCTCAAGAGTCCTTTGAGCACCTCAAGGATCTCCTTGTTTCTGCTCCATTGTTGCATCCTCCTGATTATCATTGTGACTACACTCTGTATTTGGCCACTGCCGATACCACTATTGGCATGGTTCTCGTTCAAGATGATGACGATGACATTGGGCATGTCATTTATTATCTCAGCCACAATTTATTAGATACGGAATCTTGATATGCTCACGTCAAGAATTTGGCATTGGCCACCATTTGTGCCATCCAATGTTTTCGCCATTATATCTTATTGCACACTACGTCAGTGGTTTATGATTGCAACCTGATGACGTATATTTTGTCGCGTCAGTTGCTGGGGGGCAAGTACTCGAAGTGGATTGTCATCCTCCAAGAGTTCGACTTGGAATTCACTGCTGCCAAGTCCATTAAATCTCTCATCTTTACTGAATTAATATGCTCTTTTCCATCTCTTACCGCGCCCTTTCGGTTAGAGGACCATATTCTGGACGAAACCTTGTTCTTAATCAGCAACCTCGATCCTTGGTATGGGGATATCATTGTCTATCTGCAGACGTCCTCTTTTTCATCCCGATGTTTCTAAGGACACTTGGCGATGGATTCGCCATCAATCTCAGCCCTATCATATTATTGGGGACACCCTGTACCGTCTCGGCGCTGACTCTGTTCTCCGCCGATGTTTAACGCTCGAGGAAGCTGAGCGAGTTTTAAATGACTGGCATTTTGGCGCTTGTGGTGGTCACATGTCCGGATATGCTACTGCTCAAAAGATCCTCCATTCCGGTTACTTTTGGCCCTCCATCTTTAAGGACTGCATTATTGCCGTCTGTTCCTGTCATGAGTGCCAAATCTACCAGCAGAAGATGTGTGTGCCCCCCGCTCTATTGCACCCTGTTGTTACCGTCGGCCCTTTTGCAAAATGGGGCATTGATTATATGACTCGTAACCCTTTCTCGGCTGGGGGGCATGGGTATATCATCATTTCCATTGATTACTTCACAAAATGGGCAGAGGCAATGCCCACATTATCTGAAGACGGTCACACAACGGCGCAATTTTTGTTTAATCATGTTATTTCACAGTTCGGAGTCCCTCAGGCCATCGTCATTGATCACAACAAGAATTTTCATAATCATATGATGACTGAGCTTACAACCCAGTTACGCTTGCGGCATGATAGCTTGAATCCATACTATCCTCAGGCCAATGGCCAAGTAGAAGCTGTTAACAAGGTTCTAGTTACGATGCTTCAACGAACCATTGGCATGCATAAGTCTAACTGGCACTTGATGTTGTTCTCTGCCTTATGGGCCTACCAAACTTCTGTGAAGGATGCCATCGGTTTCACTCCGTTCCAATTGGTTTACAGACTGGAGGCTACCCTTCCCATCGAGTGCGAGATCCCTTCTTTGAAATTAGCCGTCGAATTAATCCCTGACACTACTCCTGTAGAAGAGCGTCTTCTTTACCTAGAGTCGCTAGATGAGACTCGTCGACTAGCCTCTCTAGCTATCGAAGCACAGAAGAAGCGAGTGAAAACTCACTTCGATCATACTGTCCATCCTCGTTCTTTTGTTGAGGGAGATTTAGTCCTGCTTTACGATCAAGCCAATGATAAGCTGGGGGCAGGAAAATTCGAGCCCATGTGGCATGGGCCTTATATTGTAAAGTGAGTTTTACAAAAGGGAGCCTATGAGTTGATTGACTATGAAGGGAACCCTCTGGATAAGCCCCGAAATAGGCTTTACTTGAAAAAATATTATAAGTGAATTCCAGGCACTCTGATTTGTATATATGTGTGTTTTAGCAGGTGTGTTGTGTGTGCGTGTTTTCATGTTTTTGGCTTGGTGTGTCGGCGTGATTGTCGCTTATTGTGTTCTTTTGCTTCTTGTGCAGATGTCTGGTGCGCCTTACATTGGTTTCACTGATGGTGCCTCCCGTAGTACACACAACCTGTCTTCTGTGGCATGGGTGATCTACGATCCTCATGGTGAGCTAGTAGACCTTCAAGGTGTTTGTCTAGGTTGTACCACGAACAATGTGGCTGAGTATAGTGCAGTTATTGAGTTACTGGCCGAGGCGATCAATCTCGGTATTCGAACATTGGTTGCGAACCTGGATTCTCAGCTTATCATCCACCAGCTCAATGGGTGATATTCCGTCAGAGACCATCAGATTCTAAGGTTATATCTACGTGTTAAATTGTTATAAAGGAATTTTGATTTCATCACATATCAACACATTCCAAGACGATTAAATACATTAACTGATGCATTAGCCAATTATGTATTAGATAGACATTTGCATAACATGTAATTAAAACAACAAATAGAAGAATAAAAACACAATAAACCATAGGAATATGTACATATATATATCGTGTGGCGCACCGAGGCGCTCAAAAAATAAGTGTATATGTCCAAGCAGAGTCTGTGCTCTCTATACATCTGAGACACATGTCTCTCAAAATCATCAACAACAAGTAAACCTAGGCATCTACTGTGGTGGGTTGTGCTCCCTATAACACACCACCGCCCGTGCCACCCACCTCAATAGGAGGTGGGCCCTGGGTCTCACTCCTACTGTATGGATCTGCAGTGCTACGGGGACCTCCTTGACCCCCTGGTAATCAGGGATCCCTGCCATTAGGCCCCTCAAGGTTTTCATCCATCGTCTCCACCTCGTCATTCGCTGGGGGAGCCATGGCTAGTGCTTTGATCCCCTGTGCATCTCTATGGGCCTCCGGAGCCAACCCAATGGGTCTCACTGGTCCTACATCTGCAATTCCACAGTGTTTATCATTAGGAAATATACATGAAAAAATAAAAAAACATCATAAAAAATGAAATGCAAAAAATGTGTGATCAAGTGTCTTACCACCATCATCCCACTGCTCACCATTGGACAACTGCATGTCAGGATCTCCACGGAAGTCCATGCCAGCGTATGGCCAATCCTCGACAAAGATCACCTGGCAATCCAGCCACTCTCAGAATAGTAACCGCCATGATACTGGGCGCCCGCCACCTCCTCGTGGCATGACATGTGCCCACCGTGTAGCTCTGGTCTCACAAGGTCTGGGCGCGTCTAGATCCATATCCTATAGCCGCAGTGTCGGCACCTGCTCCAGCATGAGCAGGACTAAGATGGAACCGTAGCCAAACTATTTTATCTCCCCTCGATGACATCTAGTAAGCTGCCTTTTCATTTTTGCCATCACCGTGTCTGCCTAGTTAAACATGGTTGGGTTGAGACATTCGAGAGCCAGCCGGAGATGGGTCTTTGAATCCTCATGTTGGGCTTGGGAGACCGCTGCCCGTGTCACCATGAACAACATGGCTCGAAGAATCACTTCGTTCACCGTCGGGATTGCCACCTTCCCGCTCTTTGTTTTGCGTGCCCCTAGGCAAACTCAAGCCATGAGCATCTTTAGTGATTCGTCCCTAGGATGTTGGCCCTCCAAGATCGGCCTCACACCCTGATGGGACAGCGCGGTCAAAAAAGTGATATCTGTGGCATCAAATTCAATATCTCGGATTCGAACAATGAATCTCTCATCTGTAGGATTCCAGGCACAGATCAATAGCTCCAACAAATCGGGCTGTGACCGGAGGTGAGGAGTAAGGAAGAATTTCAGTAACCCGCATGCCCGCAATACATTTCGGCACCCCACATCGGCGAAAGCTTGGATATCATTTTCATCATGGATTCATTTTTGCCAGATGAATGCCATTATAGCCTGCATGATGAAGAAACTCTATTAGCGCCCTTTTTGCAAAGATCTAAACATTGTTTTTATCAAAAAAAAGTCGCGCGACATCATCGTGTCTGTTTCTAAAACAGACGCGATGACCATGGCGTGCTAGTGTTAATTTCTCCCGGTCATCGCGGAAGTACACCACTTTTCCGCGATGATTGGGTCGTGGTCTGTGTAAATATTTCTCGGTCATCGCGGACCCGAAGGCAAAACTCGCGATGACCGAGAGCGGAATTCATTTTGAAGAAACCGCCTAAACTCACACATCCCACGGTCAAATGCAGCAAAAAATACATTGAATTAAAGCGTAAGATGAAATCTACCTACCTGGAATAAGTTTCAGGACGAACGAGCCAGAATTAGCTCTCTAACTTCGGTGCTCCAAAACACTCTACAGTGCATAAACAGTAACAATGGTAAAAATCAATGGTAAAACCCCCCTTTTATAGGAATTTTGGAAAATTAAAAAAATTATATTTGGTAAATGTGGGTTTTCTCCTCATTGTTATCATATGAAATATGGGTTTTCTAGCTATATTGTTCATTTTATATCGAATGGATTTACGTGTGACATGTTTTTGTGTAGATCTACAGGTGATGGAGTTTCATGTACACTTGATCCATGAAGTCATTTTTAAGCTCTTTTCTGACTCAAAAAATGAAAAGATAGCCGAGTTGCTCCTTTTGACTCGATAAAATTAAATAGGAGGCGGTCACCTTTAAGCTCTTTTTCTGACCATTTAAATGAGAAAAGATTGCCGGGCTTTTGTCGTTTCAGGCTCGTTAATGGTTACGAAACGACGTGATTTCGGTCGCTTTTCTACTTTTTCAGATTGAAGTCACTAATTATGAAAATTACTCCTCGATCGTAACGGTCGGGCGGTTCTTTCGAGTATTGTTTTATACTTTTTCAGGCTTGAGAGACACAACTTTACAAAAAGGAACCCCTTTGGAGTTTTCTTTTCTGTGTCTTTTTCAAACTCCCTAAACATGAAAAGGACTCCGAGTTTTGCCTATGTTGGAATCGTTAAACCCTGATGACATTAGAATCGTCACCATGACGAGACTCGAGCTTCTCCTCCCTAGGGCTCGTTAAGCTATTACTAGGTTGGATTCAATAACAGGTTTTTCGTCGATTGCCTATGGCAGCAAGTCACTCTTGAACATCGACACTTCTACTTCTTATCGGGTTGGGACATCCATACATCGTCATTTGGCTTTTCGCAGGTTTGGGTTGTCATTCAGCCTCATTCCATCTGATCCATGTTATTTTCATCAAGCCTCTGATCCTTTGGTCCTTGAATGCTGCCACCCTCCGGAGTCGTGTCTTCAACATGTTCAAGAGTATAATCCTTTTGCAGTTTACACCTCTATCTCCTTCTCTGATACTCTGTTTCACCATCTACCTCTTGTTCCTTATCTCCTGTCGTTGATGGGGGAAACATTATGGCCCTCCTGCGACGGGTCTTCTCCTGTCAACATAAGCTCATTATCCAGGAGATTGATCTAGAGATCCCCTTTTGGTACCTTGGAGCTTGCATACCTCAATGGCAGGTTCTTCGCGCCTGACGGTTGACTCGCATCATTGGTCGCCGATTGGGTGATTCCACGAGTGTTCGACTTCAGCTCATTCTTCACACTTCGTGGATTGTGCTAGAAAATACCTTGAGAACCATTGGCATTATTGGTGGTTTCTCTCGCGCTTGTTAATGATTTACATCATTGAACGGTAATCAAGCGATTTTCTCTCATGCTCGACTTTAGCACCTCTGTTCACATGTTATAATTTGTACTATGGTCGTTGGGTTCAAGACCCCGAGCTTAGATTAATCACGCTCGGGCTGCGTGGATTGGTTTATGATTACATGACTCATTGATGGATGGCTGCGACCATACTTGAGTCTTCATGGATGGCTACGACCATACCTTTATCATTATCATGGTCTCATTAGTTGGGTGGCTGCATCCATACCACATACCTCTTCTATATGTCTTTTGGATGGCTGCGCCCATGCCTAGACTACATGTACTTCAGAGATATCAGTTCGACTTGCGTACAAGTAATTCCAGATGGTGTTCCAGCTCAGTTGTTTTGTAAAGCATTTCACCCCTCCTACTCTCTCGGGCTTCATACTTTAGGGGGCATCTGTTACACAGTAATTTATCACCGCTTTCACTCCCGGTCTTCTCACTGTGTCAAATGTCCAAGTCAAACATGCTTATGACAGGCAAATGCTCTCATGTGCTGCCAATTGACCCACTTTTCCAAAGTTGCCTGCCCCATCACGGATATTGGTCTAATAAATGCGTTGAAAGGCACGCATGAACGGACCGACCACACTGCCAGCGCGGAAGTACACCTGATTCCCGCGATGGCTCGATTTTAAGCACCAGCGTGGGGATATGTGGTCTCTTCGGTGATGATATGACTATCTGCACTGGTCACTTGCAATGTCAGCACTGAGGATCAGTTCTGTGCCCGCGATGATCTAGATTGGGCAAATTTTTCTAACAACCGGCCTTCCAGATGACTCTAGACCTGGTTGTTGGCCTTGTTTATGTCGCCCTTCCTTCCCTGGTGTGGCAATTCCATCAATTGTGCTACCTTCCTTGGTGATAAGCTCTCCTTTCCACCTTTCATGGAGACTCCTTCTCCTATTTAAACTCTCATCATTTCTATGCATGGCTAGTGGGACAGTTCTAATAGTTGGCTAGTTGAGCAGTGCTGTGAGTGCTTTGTGAGTTTGCTAGATAGCTAGTGTGAGTGTGATAAGTGTGGAATTGTTGATATTTTGTGGAAGGTTGTAAGGTATCCTTAATCTTATGCGAAGCTTATGAGTGAGAGAGCTCTTGTGTGTTGGGAGATCCATCTTCAAAGAGTGAATGCTTGAAGAACATGCTGGTTGGACTCTTCTCTGAGAAGGCTTGTAACATCAAGACTTTGGTTGTAAGCTGACTCTTATTTCATTATTAATGCAATCAATGATGTTTTCCCATGTCTTGTATGCAATGTACTTGATAGCTCATGACTTCTTGACTTTGTGAGTAAATAGTTCATTGTTGTATCCGGTTATGTGCTTTGTTGTATTTCCTTTGCTTTGTTTCAGGTCAATCACTCATTGAGGAGAAGGAAGCGGAAGCTGGAGCAGCGCAATGGAACTCCATCGACCACCAGTTGAGGTAGACCTCCAACTTGAACTATTTAAGGAAAGCTATTGTTGATCTGCCTTTGTTTGTGACTAGACCCACTCTAGGGCTAGAGGGGTTGCCTCTGTCCGCAGAGGGAACACTTTCCTACACCGCATGGATGAAGCCTCAAAATTTTCAAAAAGCCTTATTGTTTCTCAATAGCAAGTTCCAACTAGTTACTGTAAGATTTCTCCCAACCTACCATCAGTTGACAGAGTGATTTATCTGAGTCCATAATCAGTCGATCCCACACTTCCCTTCAGTATTTAAAGCAATACCACTCATGTTGTTGAACCATTGATTGATGAAGTGGTCATTCTAATTAGCTTATTGGTCAATCCATCTCTCCTTTTAGAGAGTGAAGTTAACACCATTCAAGTTCTTCTTGTTACTTCAGATTCCACCACATAAGGAGGCATTTTGATGATTTCCACGGAACCCCCTCCAAGTACTGAGGTCATTTCCTTTGATGGGATACACTGACAAAGCCTCATCTCCCTTATTGCATCCATTTTCGAATCATTTTGAAGGCTTGTGATAAGAACGTGCATCACACTATTGTAGATGAAGGTGTTTCTGTTAGCATTCTATCCTCAACCACTTAGCAAGATTTGGGTTCCCCTCAACTTGTGTTTGTTACTCAAAATATTTTGGATTTTAAAAGAAGAACCAATGAACCTTTAGGGATCCTTCCTCAGTTTTCCATTACCTTGGAAGGAAAAAATATATGTATTGATTTTATGGTAGTCCAAGGCCCTTTGGATTTTAATTTTCTCCTTGGGAGAGACTATGTCTATTCCATTAAAGCTTTCATGTCCACACTCTTTCCTGTGATATCTTCCCCTCATAATGGAAACATTGTGACTATTGACTAACTTTTGTTAGTTGGTATTGATATGGTTTCCAACCATCCAACCTCCCTAAATTTTCCCTACTCAAGTGGTATCCCCCCCACCATAGGTTAATTATGTGGCAAATTGTCCTATGCCTTATTTTACCGATGTAAAAGAGTCTCTCACTATATGCTTGACTTCTTTTGACTTAGATCCGATAGTTGACATGGTGAAACCTTCAATGGGGACATTAGAGCTTGATATTACTATCCCTATTGAGTCCCTTGACATGTATTCCTTCCAGAGAATTGTTCTTCCATCTAATGAAGACCTCTTAGAAGCCATGATTGAGGTGTATCACTTGGCATGTATTCGTTCCTGAGCTTTATCCTCTTCGAATCCATGATTAAGATCGTTATGATCATAGTTATTTTTGTTGTGCCAAACTTGTTAAAAAATGAAATAGGTCCCATGAGCATAGTTCCTTTCTTGTGTCAAGCTCATTAAAAAATGAAACAGATCTCCCTCCATAGTTTGGGGGGCATGCGCCTCTAGTCACCATACTGGAATTAAGATGTTAGCCTCTGTTGTTATGCTAGGGGCACGATACCTATCTCAAGAACAATTTTCTCTATTTCAAGCTTGTGTAAAAATGAAACCTATATCAAAATTAGTATTTGTTCATTCTCGTGCTCGTAAATACATGAGAATAAGTTACCAAGTAAATTTTTATCACTTTTTCGGGCTCGTAAAAATTGTACAAAAAATGAACTTTGTGGAGTTTCCTTTAAGCTCTTTTCAGACTCTCTAAACATGAAAAGTTTGCTGAGTGAACTTGTTTCCTTTCAAACTCATTAAAAAAATTAGAAAGGGCATTTGTCCGGTGTAAGGTTACCTCTTTTTTAGACTAGATAAACTAATTACGAAAAAAGTATACTCTAGTTAATCACCAGTAGAAGAGTTCTCCTTTGTATTGTTTTATCCTTTTTTGGCCCTAGGAGACTAAATTTACGAAAAATAACACCCTTGGAGTTTTCCTTATGTTCTTTTCAGACTCCCTAAATATGACAAATCACTGAGCTTTACTTTCTCTAGGCTCATTTGAATTTTACGTTGAAAGAACTAAACAAGTTATCTTTTATCCCGTTTTCATACTCATTAAACTTAAATGAAAAAGGCCATTCCAAAGTTTTTTTTTTTTTTTTCAAACTCTTTAAATGTGAAAAATAAGTCGAGTTACCCCTTCGTTAGACTCATAAAACGTAAAAAATGTAGGGCTCGTCAATCATGATGATACCAAACCACTCCTTCCTATGGTTCATTAAAAAGACTCCAAAGCACTCATCCGAAGGATCAGCTTATATGAACAACATATGTTATCCTCCTCAAGACTCTGTAAAAATAAGGAGGTACTTGTCAGTAATGGTGGGAGAAATTGGAAAAGAAATATTCATATTTGTATTTGAAACAATAGTAAGTCACTCTTGAACCTGAAACTCCGTCACTTTTTCATGTCAAGGTTGGGAAATCTATTTTCCTCTAATTTGATCATACCTCAGTGAAAGTCTTCATATAGGTCTTTGGTCTTGTTTTGAGTCAAATGCTGCCAAGTCAATTGTCATGTCACCAATATGTTCAAGAGAAGTTCAACCTCATTTAAAATCACTTTGTAGTCTTTAAAAGCCTTCTATCACATCGACCATCCCTGAGTCAGTTCCGAATCACTCCTATCTTGTTCTTCAAAACTTAATATTTGTTGTGTTGTAGGCCCTCCTGCAACAGGTCACTTCCTATCAACTTCAACACATCATCTAGGAAGTTGATATAGAAACCCCCATTTAGTACCTTGGAGCCTGCATGCCTCAATGGTAAGTTTCCTCGCTTTTGATGATAGGTTCTCAACATTGACCTTCGATCAGATGATTCTATGGGTGTTTGAATTTAGATCATTTATTCACACCTCATAGATTGTACTAGAGTACCTTGAGGGCCATTGTCATTATTAGTGGTTTCTCTCGCATCTGTTAACAATTTTCATCATTGGTTTGTAATCAAATGGTTTCTATTATGTTTGACTTCAAGACATTTATTCACATGGTTTGATTCATACTATGGAAGGATAAATATGAAGACCCTAGATCTTGTATGATACATCCAGGTTGCATGGAGTTTTGAGTATTTGTGATTGTAGCATGGATCCACAATGTATGCTTGGTGGCCATGACCTCATTCTAGATATGGTTCTTTGCATATTTCCATACTTTTCTTTTGAGATACTTGTACTTTAAGTATGGGAATGGCTACCTCAAATATGATCATATGATGATAGTGTACTATAATTTCTTGATTGTTAACTTGCAAGTTACCAACCAGTGATTCCTTGATTCCAACCTTTTCATGATAAAACACTTTAGTCATCATACCTTTCCTGACTTTGTAATTTATGGGGGAAACCTATTACACATCAATTTGTCACATCCATGCAAATGATGCCAAATCCATATATTTCACTATCCAATGAACTGTTGTCATGAATCTCCAAGAAATATGGAAGTACCTATCACCAAGTACAAAAATACTGGATTTAATACCTAAAAAAACCCTATTTTTGGAGATCATCACAGGTCCTTAGCTCACAACCTGCGATGTCGCATGTTGAAAAATAAACACAAAGTAATTTCATCACAATTTTCCTTGTTAAGGACATGACAATCTTCTTATAGAGGTAACAATAAAAAAATGTAAAATAAGCTTCCTATTATAGAAGCCTTGAAAATGGTATCTATTCCAAAGCGGTGGAGATTTGGTTCAAGCTCCTTCTATCTTGGACCTCTTCCTTCAATTATAGATGTCATTCCCTCCATTGTAAATCTCACCCCTTTCTTCATGTATAGCAATTTCCACTCTTTGCCTATAAGTACAATGCACTTAAAGAGACTCGAGTTCCCTTTTATGAATTCTGAACTATACTTACATGTTGTCCAAGTATCCATTGGAGATTTTTTTATTGCAAGGGTTTGGCTTAAGGATCATTGGAAGGAGGCTTCCAAGATCAAGGCCTGGTTGTAATTCAATTTTCTTCATTCTTAATACAAATATATGTTTCTTTCCCACACTCATTTTTCATGATGTTTGTTGTAAGATTCTTTGATCACTTACACAGTTTATGATTGAAACATTTATGTATTATATGCTTTGATCATTTATTTGTTTTTGTCTTTGCAGGTCTCTTCTTGGAGCATCAAGAGTGAGAATAAAAGTTACAAAGGACAAAAACAAGGATAATCATCAAACATTTTGGAAAAAGGTATGAGCTATGCTTCCCATGTATATCTATGATTTAATGATAAATTAGGGAATGTTTTCATGTGTTTTTTTGTTTGTTTCTAGAATTGGTTTCCGAGTCTAGGGAGATTTGTCCTATTAACAGGATAATATTTGTCCACCAAACAATTTGACCTTGTCATGTAACTGACATCAAAGAGTATGCCACGGTACATGCATTTTAAACACATGTGACAATGCCCATACGGTCGGGACCTAAGGGTCATTGGTTATTTGTGTGATTACATCAACATGATGTCAAAATTCCATGTAGCAACACGTGAAGGGTGCCATATGTTGCTCATATTTAAGATTTTCACCAATCCATCTTTCTATTTGTCTTAGCAATATGGCATCCCCACGTGGCACCACACCATTGTGATGACATCATCTTGTTGACAGTATGAGAAGGTCATGTGTCATTCATTCAATGGGTCCACGTCATTGTCATATAAGGTGCTGCCATGTGTCGTCATTTGATTAGCCTAAAAGTTGGACATCACTTAATGACATTAAACAATGTGAAATTTTGCATGCCTGAGGCCATTAAATTTTCACTCTGTGATGGATCCACCCTCAACATGCACACTTGTTAACATATTTGATATTTGGGGTTTTTACCTAAAGTTTTGGTCCCTTAATTAATACCAAAACTTCTATTGGCCATAATCTCTCATACAAGAGGATTTTTTATGAGAAAAATATACCATTGGAAATGTATCGATGAGACATACACAAACATGTTTTTTGTTAGATCTTTTGAGCATCATAACTTCATCAAAAACTCAATGAACTTTAGATTCCCTTTGGCTTGAATTGGTGCAAATATACATGATGTTCAATTTTCATACTGCTTCTTAGGATTCACGAGTGATACAATTGTTGTCTCAAAAATTCCCTTTGACGTCAGTGACATCTTGTTATCATCAATGACAACACAATATGCAACAACCACTATGTTTTATGAATAATTAATATTATATTTTTATTGTGTTGCTTCATGGATTTTTTTTATTATTTTTATATTATAAACAAACCTTCATTATAATATTAAAATTTTAATAAAATCATGTGACTTATTCCATTATTAAACTTTGAAGGATCAATGTTTTAACTCAACATTTTTTATGGTTGCGAGTGATTGCGGGGGGTAAACTTATGAGAAGTTTAATGGGGGCTCTGAAAAATTAAGACCCCCTTTTTTACTTTTGAAAATGCATCAATCAATGAAGAATATCATGGGTCCCTTCCATATTTTAAAAACTACTATGTACTCCTCGAAATAACAAATAGTACGACACAAGGTTTAGGGTTTAAAGTAATAAATGAAATGATATTTTAACGTACACGAGACTAAAAATAGTGTATGGGACCATCATTTCCCTGCTTTTTGCCTTTTGCAATTCAATCCTTTTCTTATCCAAATTTATGATGAGCTGGACCAACATTCCAACAATCCCCTTGCTAAAAATACAATGCCAAGAAACCGATGCTAACATATTCCCATAACTTTCTCGGATGTCTTTGAACACATCACATTCTAAAATGAAATGCTTTTCCGATTCCACTGCCCCAAACGTGAAAAATATCACACTCGTTCTTCCCAAGATTCTTTAGGCATTTTCCACCGTCCTATTTCACACCGAAGTTGATGCGAGTTGGTTCTTAATTGAGCAATAAGAATCTTTTCTTCCACGGAATGCTAGCTCCAATGAACTCTTTTTGTTGTATATCACACATAGGGTTGAATTCCTCAATGTAGTACTTCTTCTTTCTACCCATATCTTTTCCCCATATCCATTTACGGAACTTCTCCATAACAAAATTCTTTAGCTCCTTGTTATTTGTGGGACAAGAATTGAGGTAGATATTCCTTTTTTTCATCCATGTGTGGTTTTTTATCATCCATGTTTTCTTTCTTTCACTCACTCCTTCATTGAAGATAACATTAGGCTATCTACCTACTCCCATTTGCTCAATTATTTTTAGATATCTTATGAGCCGAACCATAGCAATTGCTTTGATGGGAGTTGCTCCTATTTCACTCAACATTATCTCATAAGGTACCAAAATTTTTACTTTGAACTTGCTCACGATCAAGCATTTTTGGATTTGCTAAAATTGTTTCCATTTTGAGATGGGGGTGCTGCTAGCCCACAATTCACACCCATATAGCATCACTGGAAAAACTAGGAGTCCAAAAAGAACTTTAATGGTTTTCCAATCCCATAACTCTGCCTCTTTACATCTATTTTGAAGAACATATAATGATTTACACCCTCATAAAATTATCTTCTTTCTGCAGTCCTCCTAATTAAGTTTGTTGTTGAAATCAATCCCGAGGTACTTGTACTCATTTACTTCTTGAATAATGCTGCCTTCAAAGAAGAACGTATGTTGGCTCTGCTTCCTTTTATTAGAGAAAATCATTATTTTGGTCTTGCTAGTATTGACTTGCATCCCCATTGGTCTAAAAAATGCTCAAGGGAATATAGACCCGTCTGCAATCCATGGGCTGATTTAGAAATCAATACAAGATCATCAACATACAAAATGAGCTTTATCAGGAACTCCCCCAACTGAACACCATCTCCACCTTGCAGATTTAGCCACTCTTCTAGCTTATCAATATATAAACAAAAAAGAGCATGAGATAGAGGGAAACCCCGCTTGAATCCAATGTCACTTCTAAAGATTTCTAAAATACCCACTAAGGTTCTAATTTTGACTTTCACCTGTTCATAAAGTCTATGGACAACAACTCTATAATGCAAAGGAATTTCAAGTTCTCCATTCTAAGCAACAACTTATCTTTAGGGATCGTGTCAAATTCCTTTTTGAAGTCAACAAAGTAGCACGATACTTCTTCTTTGTCCTCCCAAACCTTTGTCCTCTCAACGTAATACCATGATCCATTGTAGAATGCTTCAGCCTAAAACCCATTTGCTCTTTTGCCCTATTTTCTGTTACTTATTCCTAGTTACTGATTCTATTTTCTACCATGCTGCTAAAAATCTTTGCAAACAAAGGATTGATCATAATGGTTCTATAATTGGAAGGATTATTAATGTCTCCAATTTTAAAAAGGGGTATTGCTAGGATAGTTGTCCAGTCTCCGGGGAATCCTTGATGAATGAAGTTGTTGAATATTTCCATGATGTGTCGTGCAAGATTGTTCATTCCCCATGTTAGATACTCTGCTTGAGGTTCAACCAAGTCCTTTGCCTTTCCTGTTTTTAGCTTCTTAATTCCAATCTCCAACTCCTGTAACGTGAACAATTTTGTAGTTGTGTTGATCCCGGGGGAGGCTCCGCCTCTGATTCTTTCTCATAGAGTTGTCTTTCATTTCAAAACATTGATTGTCTATAATATTATTTTTGATTTGCTTCTTCCTTGGTTGAAGTTACTGCCATAAAAACTTTGGGTTATTCTTGCCTAGATATATTAACTCCTCTTGGCTTGTTTGCATGAACTCATATTTTTTACTTTTTAGTACCTACTTATATAAATTTACATTCATCTTCTCCTTGCCTACCTTTTTTAAGGTTCTCCTTGTCATTTTGCATTCCTCATCAAACCAAGCGTTTACAGGGAAACAATTTGATTCCGATTTTGTATTTTTTGCTCTTTTGCACTACTCAAGCACACTTTGAATTATATCTATTAAGTCATGACTGTTGAATCTTTTGAAACCAGTTTTCTCCTTCTGATTAATCTCTCTAACATTGTCTTGAAGATAGTACAATTTTCTTGTGTTGGAAGAATTTTGGCTCTTGATAGTGATTGCCAAGAGCATTGGGTTTTCCTCCAATGCTGTCTTTTTTCTAACCATAATAACTTTATATAAATTGAGTTATGGTATGATTTTAAGTTCCAAATATGCTCTTCAATATTAAATTTATCTATATTTTCTATCAAACTTTGTGAACAAATCACATAGTCAACAACACTTGCTAATTTTATTCCTAGTTTTGTGAATAATTTGTGCACAGGTTTTAACGTAAGTGGGGTGGAAAATTCTTCCCATTAAATATGGTGGGAAAACTTTAGGTTTGACTCTTTAATTAAGTTAAATATAATTATATAAAAAATTTATTATTTTTTTTTTTAATTTTTAAATAAGTTTTATTTATTGATTGATTTAATTAATAATCATTGTTTGTGATTTTCATTTTCATTTTCATTTATTTATTTTAAAGTAAAAACTATAACATAATAAAGTGTATTTTTCAATAATTGTTGTTTATACAATTAATATGATTAACTTATTTAATTACTAACTATCATTCGTGGTTTTAGTTAATTAACGATTTAGGTTTTAAGATAAAGACTTAGTACAAAAAGATTAGGCTTCGTTAAGGAAATGAGGACGAGATCGAATAAGCCAAGGTTGTCTAGGGTGTGGTTATTTTATGCTACAACAACTCTCTATAATACCATTTATAAAATCATTACCAAGATTTTTCTAAGTGGTAGCAAAATGCATGTCATGGTTAGGGTCACATAATGATGGATTCATATAATTAAATGTAGGAAGCTTTTGGAATTCATTTAAGCTTCAACCTTTTCAATGGTTTTGATAGTTAATTAGCGTTTTCTTACACTTCTCTTGATTCATATTGGGGTTTTTATCATGGTGGTTAAGTGGATTAAATCAAATACTTATTTTAGGGAGGCAACATCTTTGTGAGCATAGGACCTCTGAAATGGGTGGGATCCTTAGTGACAAATGAAGAAATGACATTGGTTTTTTTTTATAGAGTATCTCATTTAAGTCGAGTTACCAACAATTAGGTTGAATTATATGCCTTGAAAATGTTATTTAGAAATGTAATGGATATAGGTGTTGGCTTCATGGGCCTCGACCTAGGTTCAACATTAGTCAGCCAAGCAAATCCCTACACTACTGACCCTTTCGGCATCGATCCGCAGAGCACATATTGAAGTCTCACCCGAAGCAGTATGGGGAGATGCAAGAACCAAGTTTTCACACCCTGAGAGGGTTGTGATGTTGGTCTTATAACTTAGCTTTGCCTTCGTACAGATCAATAAGCCTTTAGGGCTTATTGATGTACTTCTTTATTAATCTTTTAGAACCCCTGCGAAGGTCTGCGATCTTCCTTTGCATAACCCTAACAAGTGATCTTGGCACTTACGCACCTCTATAACTACTTTGCTATATAGTTCCCCATATTAAGTGTTCGCCAATTCTATCACGCAATTAAGATTATCTTTGCATAAACATATATCTCTACTTGCATTCATATAACAAGAGGAAAACATATAGATTCACGCATAAATTTAGCAATAAAACATAAACCCAATGCTTAACATAACATAATTGCATGTAATTGACAGAAGTAAAATACACAGTAATTTCAGAATACTATTCTTTATTGATGATCCAGATTTTCAGTACAAACTCTGACTACCCTGCGCACACAGCTGCAGGGGTTTGCACACTCAGCTGTGGACCTCTACCCTAGGCCTTTGTGCACTCAGCTATAGAGCCTCTTCCCTACGCTAATACTGTCACTCTTAGCTCTTTACAGACTCATCAATGACTCTATCTCCATCAACTGAACTGAACTGTCTGACTTAGAATCCTCTAAGACATCCTTTTTATACAATCCCATGGTTCGCGGACCGGGGAGATCTCATCAAGCTGACACAACCTATCTAAACTAAGGGTGGAAACCCTTTTTGACTCTTGATATCTTCGCGCTCTGCGATCACAAAATGAGGAGACTTTACATTTATTTATACAAAATTCAGGCTTTTTGACCCAAAACTTGGGTTTTTAACCCCAGAATTGACCCCAGGGGACTCGTTCCCAACGGGCCCCAAAAAAAATATGGTGACTCGCACTCGAGTCACTCTGTTGGCTTATATGGGCCTGACCCAGGTTCGGAAGAGTTATTTAGACAAACAAATCCCGCAGCTACCGGCCCTTTCGGCAATAGCCCGTGGAGTGGGGATTGAGGTCTCACTCGAGGTAGCAGGGGAGGGTGTCAGAACCAAGTTTCCACACCATAGGGATGTCCAGATGTGGTCTGGAGGTTTCGCGCACTGGTCTACAGCTCCGCGTGGCTCGGTATTCAAACAGATCCAGATTGATTATATCTTTCTTATTAGTACGCTATTCTATTGGAGGATGCAGTTATAAATTAGATCTATTTCAACAAGCTCTTTAAGAAAACATTTAACCAACACAACTGATTCACGCATTAAAATGAACCTAGATTTACATACATTCATACAATAAGCAGATTAATTAAACATATATTATGAAAGTCAGATTCGCAATAGCTCAGAAGGAACGCAAAATTTTTAGAAGAAACTTATCTTTATTTCCACTTATCCTCAATACATCCAGATCCACCCTACGCACTTAGTTGCACGGGTCCACGCACACAGTTGCAGACTTTCCAGGCCTCTGCGCACATAGCTACAGAACCTCTATCTACTACCCCAACCATCGACTCGAACTTATAGACTCTTTCAGACTACTTTCTTCAAAAACCCATTACCTTTCATATTCAAGATCAACCATCAAAACTTAACTTTCTCTACCCATAGAGCCTCACTCTATTTATACCTTTCCTTGGCCCGCAATCCTTGAGTGGGCCGACTCTATTTACATTATTTTCGGGCGGACTACCCTTTGACTCAACCTATTATAATCACGCTCCGCGCTTTCAGCGGAGTCTTTACCCTAACTTTACCCAAAATGTCCGGCTTCGAGCCCCCTAACCATTGCACGGGGCTTCCGCTACTCAACAGTCCCCCAACACAATCATCGTGACTCGTCCCGAGTCACTCAGCTGGTGCGGAAATATTCTCACATAGGTCAGTTAACAACTTCTGCACAACGCATGTTTCCTCAACAAATTCTGTGACGAACCATTGTACCTGTTCCACTCGAGTCACTGATGCATCCGTGTCAGTTGGATTCACTTGCTTAGAATTGCATACTGCCTGCATATGTGATAACTTGCTCTCAATCATTGTAGAGATGGAAAACACTTCATCAAGCCAAGGCTGAATGCATTCTTTAAGATCTGCCTCTTGTTGTCATGCAACATCCATTTGGGCTTTGAGAGCCTGGGCCTCCCTCATTTTGGCCAGCTGATGTGTGATAGCGACCATTTGTGCATCTCCGCGAGCTGTATCATAGGCCTATTGCAGTGTGCGTGCCTCATATTCCACGTGCTGTATGGTGGGGTCCTCCTGGAGAGATGTAATTATACCAATAGACTAATCTAAGAGCCCCGAATATTCACAGACAACGCACCTCATTGTTTCCATGCCTGCTTGAATTTCCGCGTGATGTTGTTCATGATCTTCCAAGGCTTGCTGTGCCTGGAGTTTAAGCTTTGCTATTTGTCGAGTAAGCTTCCCCTATGCTTTTGCGGCTGCCTCGTGGGCTGTGCAAGCTCCTACGGCCATGTGTTGAAACTTGGTAATGGTTGGAAGGTCCACGGGGATAGCTAACGCCAGAACCGTGCTGCATGCTTCTGTCATGGCTTGTTTGATGTCCCGATAACGTTCGACCAAGGCAGCGTGCTGAAGATTGACCTGTTCTAACTCAGCTTTTTGCTCCATTAAAGTGTGAAGGGTGTGACTTTCCCTAGCCCGAAGTTCATTAGTGAGTCCTTCCTGCAGTTGGTAGAGTAACCCACCGGGTAGGGCAGCCAGATTTAACTCCCAACTATGTTCGTTGCCGGTGCCTTTGACTAGGATAGCATTGGCTGGCAACAGTACAGTGTTCAGTGTAGCTACGTGCACCATCTGCTCAACTGCGGCTGTATTGTCAATGAGGTGGACCCTGCCCAAAGAGCGTGCCTGTAATGCCTCCAATTGCATCCTGATCTCCCCCAACACAATTGTTTGCTCTGTAATTAGAGTGGGCAATGCACTGGTAGTGGTAGGACTCACTGTGAATTCTTTCTCCAAAACCTTCACTATTTTGGACTTTTTCTGGGCAGTTGGTGAGTCCTATTTGCTTGACCGCTTGCTCTGGTCCGCGTGGTCCTGCGTCTCTATTTTCTGATTTGACTCCAATACCTGCTTTGACGTGGTCTCTTCTGCTAGGGGGTTCTTGGAAGCCTCTTGCTGTGAAGCCATCTGTTGTTCTCGACATGCCTTTTATGCCATGTGCATGAGTCGCTGCATGGCGAATTAGTCAAGGACGACCTTATCTGGAGCGTGCCATTCGAGTGGCCACGCTGCCAAAACTACGTAAATTGCCTCATTTGTTGCCATGAACCGGAGTGTGACCTAGGATCATTCCAGATCCTTCCATGCCCATATGTACGAGTGATGCATGTCAGCTTTAAACTCGGCCGTGCTCTGGAAATTATTGTAGATTGTGGGAGACATTCACGGTCATCGAGCAATCCTTGTCCTTATCTTTCCTTCAATAGAGGTCCAAAATTCTCAGATTGCAGAAAGCCTTGTCGCATCCCTTGTACCGCATAGTGCCATATACTGTACTGCCTGAGGGAGGTCATTTTTAATGTTGGGGAACTGGCTATCCTACCGCAGCTCACCTGTAACCAAGAGGATTGAAAAAAACAACCATGCATAGTGAAATGTCTTACCTTTGTCCTGTGCTTCTTGATAGCTGGTCAGGAACTCGTTGCATAAGAACTGTGCCCAATTGAACTGAACCCCTTCTGCTCACTGTCCGGCCAGCGTAATGATAGAAGCGAGTACCTCATCTGCGTGGCATTTCGTCATGAGTTTACCAGTGAGGAGCTAGGTAGCCACTCAGACAGCTCGGTTGTTGATGCTGGATATGACATATCTGCGCTTACCTTTCTCCAGCTGGTATCACGTCTTTGTTGTTTCGGCGGGGCCTACCTCACTGTTGGTTCCTGCGGTGTTAGTGAGGTCATTTCCTTTTAGCGGTAGGTGCGTTATTCAGTGGATTAGTTCAGTTGTGATCAGGATCGGCTCTTCCAACCACAGGAATCCATCATGTACCAGACAGAGTAGTTGCAGGATTACAAATGTGGTAATAGTCACACGGTGGTAGTGAGGTAGCCATTTGAAGTTGAGGATGTCCACCTTCTCCACACCTAGTAGCCATGCCCATGACAATAACATGTCTTTGGCCAGCTCAGGGAACTTATCGTGGTCGGCCAGATCCCAATATTCAAACCCGAGGCTCGGAATGCGCCCCAACGGCAAGCCTTCGAACCTTATGTCATCTGGAAGAAGCGGGGCCTGAAGCTCAGCCTTTGTAACGTCTAAGTCCTTGGATAGCTTGGTTGACCCTCGCCATGGAGAGAGATATGGAGGTAATGATGGGAGTTGGAATGCATCCACTTCTTCCTCATCCTGTGCATCTATCTGGTCAAGCAACTCCTGGAGAGCATCGTCATCCTCATCAGTTTCGGTGGAAACAACTTTTCCCTTATCGGCTGCAGATTGTTTGGTGAACCGTGGTGAGGCTTGGACTATTCCTGTCTTCTGCTTAGTCTTATTCTTTTTCGGTGTGCGTGGGGATTTCAGAACCCCAAGTGCTGACTCACGCTCTCTGGCTCTTTCGGATTCAGCTGCATTTGTTTCGCGAATCATGCTCGGGTTCTGGCCATGGTACTCATGGGTTGTCTGGGAGCTGAATGCTTACTGCTCTGTTTTGATGTATAGTGCCAATATGCCTGTGTCGTGCCTAGGTCATAAAATAAAGCTGTAACTTTGAACGACTCCCTTCCCTCCTTTTCTAGCTTAGTACCAACGTTCCCTCGACATATCTTAGCAGATATGACTCGGAATTTTCGTCTCAAAGGTCTGCCACCCGCTCCTTCATGCCATACCATAACATCCTTGACATGAATAGTGGTGCTAATGGTCATCCTTGACTAGTCCATCCGGTAGCGTAGTCCATCGAGCGCTGCTGCGATGGGGAGGGCGAAGTAATTTGGGAGGGAAGTGTTTCACCAGACTAGCTTCCTACAGGCTTGTTTATAGTCCCATGCCTTCTTTCAGCTGCTCGGGGCACTGCGACTGTAGTGTCAACCACTAGTCAGGTGTTCGCACCGCTGGTGCATCGTCTTAATGTCCCTGCCAGCCCGGGCTGCGAGAACCGCTCGAGCGCTCGGGTAGCCATTTTTCATTCTTAGAAGTATTCCTAAGCGGTCCGAATCGCCTTATGTGCAGAGGGGCTGCACTTTTGTGAGCATCGCGGCGTGACAGCCTGCTGAATTCTTTCCCCTATATCGTGCTTTGGTCTCCTGATTGTGCCCAGAGTGTGCTATTAGCGTGGGGCCTGCAGCTACCCGACTTCCTCTGAGCTCTCTTCCATCGCTTAATCTAGACCCATCTTGTTCGTGGTATTTGCAACTTCCAAGAGGTTTGTGTCCTTGGATGGCCATGATGTGTGCTACCCGTTGAGTCCTTGCTGACCCTGTCATTGGCTATTGGCGACCAGAGTCACTTCAGGCTGCTTTCCTTAGTTTGTTTGGCCACTTGTTCCTGCACCTATCCATGACCTCCATGCTTTTTCCTTCGCTTTGTCATGACTACCCCTTTTGCTAAAGCCATGGTTATGGTGCTACCATAGATACTATCGGTGCACCTGGTTCTGATTTCATCGAGGCGACCGGTTCCTTGAATTCCTCCGTGGGTGGCTCTATGGCTCATGTCGTGACCATCCTATTGAAATTTAATGTGGTTACTTCATGCAGTCGGTTCTGCCATTGTTCAACCTCTTCATTCGAATTTGACTTGCAAGAGCTATTGCGATCCCATGAGAGTCGACCGTCCACTGTTGGATTCACCCTGTCCCAATTTCGCGTTGTGACTTGGTAGATACAGTCTAGTTCCCCATCACTGTCATCACCGTGCATAGGTTCAGTATAACATGCTCCTTCAGCTGGATCCAATGGAATCACTACTTGGAGAGAATTCTTTTCGAAGATAATTTTCCGTTTCTTAAGGTTGATGATTCCATTCATGTCTGTTACCTAATCTATCCCTAGCAATGTCGGATATGGGTTACTGTCATCCACGATTTCAATGACTTCAAAATCGGTTTGCATGATAGCGCCGTCGATGTCCACAGTAACCCCTTGCAGCCTTCCCATAGGCAGAATCTTTTGTTGGTTCGCCATCT
Source organism: Pinus taeda (assembly GCA_000404065.3). NCBI lineage: Eukaryota > Viridiplantae > Streptophyta > Pinopsida > Pinales > Pinaceae > Pinus > Pinus taeda. Next base: position 89,601 of record APFE031176970.1, read on the forward strand.
GCAATTGGATCGGGAACCATTGTAGTGTAGGCCTTCCCATGCGTTCCCAAGTTTGTTTTGGTAGGAAATTTGCGTAGGACCCTAGATCTAAAATTACCTAGTCCATCTCATAGTTGCCAATCTGGATGGTCAGTCACATCTCTCGACCGATACGCAAAACATGTTTGCCTAATTTACGGATCAAGCGCGGTTTGTCTGCCCCTACACATCTAGTTATTAAATCTTGTAACCCTTTCACTGCATTTGCATCCCTCAGAAGCTTCATACAGGTTTCTAAGAAGGTAGTTATCAAAGAACTATCATGATCCAGTTCCGGTTGCCCCTTACTACCTGAATTAGATGCTTCTGTGAAGTTTTTCTTAGCTTCCAAAAAGGTTTCCTTCGCTCGTGCCAAATCAAATTCTGGTTGTTTTGCGAGAGCCTTACGAACCCACTTATCCTCTTCTGGCTTCTTCCCCTTATCTTCCCTTGTAGTTGCGCCACTTCTGAGCATCATATTTATGTTGGGGTCTTCGGTGCGTGGTTCAACCTTCATCATTTGGACGTTCTAAGTGGGGCTAGCTAGGAGCACTCCTTTTTCCCGCAAATTGAGCAATTAGATTAGGGTAGTCGACTGCATTGTGATCAAACTGGTAGCATGATATGCAACAAGATTTGGTTGGGTTCGTACAATCTCGCACGTAATGCCCTGGCCCTCCACAATTATAGCAGATTAATTGTCCTCGTCCCCATCCAGGTCCCATTCCGCCGCGACCCTGTCCGTGTACTGGGAATCCCCCTCACGCGAATGGTGTGGCCGGGTCCTGCTCGTGCATCTCTATTTGCATCCTATATGTAGGTGGTCGATCCATCAACATGCAGCAATCTCTTTCCTCGAGACCCATTGTTCTACAGAACTTACAAAATAAGTGTTGAGGAGGTTGTCGTAAGCTTGGAAATAGGTGGCAGCTGTCTGTGGCATGCTTTCCTCCTACCTGGAAAATTGTGCACCAGAGCGCTAGCGCGACATTTGGTCCTACTTGTACCTCCACTTTTAATGGCATCGGGCCTCCTCCTGCCAGATAGTTCGCGAAGACACGACAATGGTCCTTGTTGTGTGCTTGGCTCTTACATTTAATACAGCCTAGCTCCAGACGTACCTATGGTCGGGTCACTCTTCCTTGCTTCAAGCTTTGCACTTCCAAACTCAAGTTTTGAAGTTGCGTGTGGATTTGCTGAACTCCCAACCCTGGGTCCAGTATTGGGGTCATGTGTAACCTCATTGTTGTCTCCAGTGCCTCGGCTTGGGTTGAGATCTTATGTTGCGACAAAGCCATCCTGGGGTGTTAATGACGCCACAAACCATGCACAATGCTACCCATCTGTCAAAGTCATGTTAGCTTCGTGAATAGTACTCTTTAACCTTTGGTCTAGATCCCATGGAGTTTCGCCAGGCAACATTGCTATCTCCTTGAACCCAATGACCGATTGGGCTTCAGACTTTGGTCGGACAAACTCTTTATTAAGCGCATCCTGGATTGCCGCTATTCCCTCATTCGGATGGTCGGTTGAGTATTTTATGTACCATGTCAGTGCGCGGTTCTGTAGTGCACTGACCAACGTAGCCTTTTGGATGTTTTCATCTGTTATGCTTTGTGCGTCCCATACAGATTTTATCACAAACTAGAACTGACTTGTCTCTTCATTCCCTACACCCTGAAATATCGATAACTTGACTGCAGTCGCCATCCCAAATTTTGGTGGTGGAGGGGTTGGAGGTGGTGTTGGTGTGGATGGACTCGATGTGGTGAAGTGGGTGGCGGTGTAGGCAGAGGTGGCATCAGTGGGAAGCATTCTTTAATCAATCGGACCGCACTTCCTGATGAGAACCTAGCGAGATCCTCCTCACTCTCCTGCGAGATAGAAATCAAAGGGCTGTTCTCTACTCCTCCTGCCCCTTGATAACCTCTTCTGCTCTATGTTACTCCAGACATCAATATACACACAGAATCTATTTTTCGCACAACAACATCTTAATCCAAGTATTCAATGATTTGATGTACTTACCCCGCGGTCCTTGGAGAAATTGCCTTTTTGCTTCACTATAACTTACGGTTGTATCTATCGTGAATTCAGTGATAAATTCCCTTATGATCCGATCTAACCAGTGGTCTACCACGCGTGCAAGTTTATCTTCGGTGGCTTCTAGCCTGCACAACAGTTCTGGAGTCCACACTATCGGCTGGGCTAATCTGCACCTCCCCACGCTATCAGTTATCTTCGCGATACACTCGTACAATTATATCAGAAACATTGTGAAGAATATTTCATGTATATCCATGAATATACAGCGATCCAACCACTTTTCCTCCGATATCCATGAGTTTCTATTTTCCTGAACCGCGAACTCGTGAAGCTTCAGATCCCACCAATCTTCAAGCTCTTTCTTCGTAGGATTCCAGTGTTCCCGCATTAGACACCCTTTAGGCAGATCCCGATCCTGACAATGGAACCATTTGTTGGATAATATGGGCTTGACCCAGGTTCGGAAGAGTCATTTATCCAAACAAATCCCATAGCTACCGGCCCTTTCGGCAACAGCCCGTGGAGCACAGACTGAGGTCTCACCCGAGGTAGAAGGGGAGGGTGCTGGAACCAGGTTTCCGCACCCTAGGGATGTCTAGATGTGGTCTGGAGGTTTCACTCATTGGTCTACAGCTCCACATGGCTCAATATTCGCACAAATTCAGATTGATTATATATTTCTTATTAGTGTGCTATTCTATTGGAGGATGTGGTTATAAATCAAATCTATTTCAACAGGGTCTTTAAGTAAACATTTAACCAATGCAACTAATTCACGCATTAAAATGAACCCAAATTTACATACATTCATTCAATAAGCAGATTAATTAAATAGATATTATGAAAGTCAAATTCACAATAGCTAAAAAGGAACAAAGAATTTTCAGAAGAAACTTATCTTTATTTCCACTTATCCTCAATACATCCAGATCCACCATGCGCACTCAGCTGCAGGGGTCCACGCACACAGGTACGAACTTTCCAGGCCTCTGCACACACAGCTGCAGAGCCTCTATCTACTATCCCAACCATCGACTCAGACTTACAGACACTTTTAGACTAATTTCTTCAAAAACCCATTATCTTTCATATTCAAGATCAACCATCAAAACTTAACTTTCTCTACCCATAGAGCCTCGCTCTATTTATACCTTTCCTTGGTCCGCGATCCTTGAGCGGGCTGACTCTATTTACATTTCTTTACATTATTTTCAGGTGGACTACCCTTTGACTCAGCCTATTATAATTCACGCTCTGCGATTTCAGCGGAGTCTTTACCCTAACTTTACCCAAAATGTCCGGCTTCGAGCCCCCTAACCATTGCGTGGGGTTTCCGCTACCCAACACACTTGGCTAGCACATAGATCTTGTCGCAAAGACCTCATCTCCACTTGGAATACTACAAGTTCGACAGTGCACTGTGTTGCCACCTGCTTCATCTCCTCAACCAGCTGCTCCGTCGCTAGCCCTGTACTATCTGATTGTATCTTCTACGGAGTCACGTGCAACCAGCTTTCCTTCGATGGTGGTGGTGAGCGCATAGGCTTCATCAAGCCACGCCCCTATTCTGGCCTCAAGGACACTCTCTTTGCACTGTGATGCATCCACCTACTCCTTTAGTACCTTTGCCTCCTGCAGTTTTGCTAGCCTCTGTGTAAGGGCGACGGTATGCTCCATCGCTTTGAATTCATCATCTCTCTGTTGTAGCTCCTGGGCCTCCATTTCCAACCATTGCAAGGTGGGATCCTACTGCAAATTGGTAACCACTTTGAGTGCCTGCTCGAAGAGCATAGTACACTCTGTCATAACGCTGTTCACTACTACCACGACATCTTTCACAGATGTCTCACACTGCTCTATGACTTCTAGCGGGGTTGAAGCCTAGGCCTTCAACTACAGTTCTGCAATCTTGAGGTTCAGGTCAAACTGGACCTTTTCCAACTCTGTTTTGGCGTCGCACACTCCAACAACTGGCTTCTGAATTTGCACAAGGCTCTGGAACAAACCTACATGCCTTAGCCACCACCTTGGCCATGCACTCATTTTTTTCTGTGATGGCTTTGATGAGGTTAGCAACAAAATCTCTTTGTACAGTCATTTGAGAAATTTTGACTTTCTGCTCACTACTTACCTATAATGTGCACTGTTCGTGGGCCTGAATTTTTGCTATCACGCCATCCTGCAAATTGTGAAGCACCTCACTTGGAAGCGCAGCCAAATTGAGCCCAACTCCTTTGAGGGCACTGACCGCAGGCTTGTCAGCTTCAGTCTCTGTGGCTAGTGCTCCCTCCGACAATATTATTTCTTGGGGATCCAGTATGATCACCATACCTGTTGCTTCTGATGTGTCAGGCTCAAAACTAGTTGACGCCACACTGCTTCATCCCACACTGGTCTGGACCTGCAACGCTTGGATATGCAGCTCGTGCAGACCTGTCTGAATGGCACCCAAGGCTTGCTTATATTGTAGCTCGAACTGCTGTAGCAGTTTCATGGTGGCATCTCTGACCGTATCACCGATATCATTTATATCACCTTCTGTTAAGGTGATCGAACCGAGAGAAGTATTGCTAGCCTTAGACTTATTTCGTGGCCCTAGCTTCTTTGGATCTATGTTGTGCTTAATGCAGAATAGAGTGGTCTCTAGTTCTGCTCCTCCCTGGTCCGATTGTTAGTCCTCCTCCTCTGTCTCTGGAGAAGGCGAATTCTGACTCCTGACAGAGCTGCACTCCTCTTCTTCTACTTGTCCTCCCATCTGCTTCATGGTGGTGCACTCTGCCTTGGACTTGTCCTCAACCTCCTTTTTTGTCTTTGCTCCCAACTGCTCCATCTTCAGCTTGGCCTCTTCCTTTTTCCACTACGCTGCGGTCTTGTTACACCCAGCTGTCAAGTCTGAGGTAGTGTGCCAATCTGCTGGCTAGCGGTCAAGGACTGCTATAATCACGTCGTTTTTGGCTAGGTATGGCAAGTCATACCATTTATGGTCATGATCATTTTTCACACGTATTGAGACCAGGTGGAAGTCGGCCTTGAACTCCACATACTCTTGCAGCTTCTTAAAAATAGTTGGTGACAACCGCGGTTTACGGTTGATGGCCATATGGATGCTCATCTCCATCAAGATCCAAAAGACCTTACTGTCCTTGACCCTTTGAGGTCCTTTGTAGCCCATAGAGAAGCGAAATTCACTACTTCTAGTAGGTCGGGCATGACCATGGCAAACTGGCTATCCTCTGGTAACTCCCACGCGACCAGCACTATGGACAACAAAAACTAGGCATAGTGGAATGTTTTGCTGTGATCCTGCACCTCTCTGTAGTTCGCAAGGAACTCCCCGCAGAGGTAGCTCACCCAGTTAAACTGTACGCCCTTCGTGCACTAGGCCGCTAAGGCTACTACTGGTGCCGAAACTGCGTCCATGCGACACTTTCGCATAATCTTTCCTGCCAAGATTTGCATTGCTACTTTGACTGCAGGGTTAGCCATACTTATGATGGTGCAACCACGTGACTTCTTAGCAAGTTTGAATTTTTCTTTCATTTCTTCAGTGATTTCACACTCGCCTGTCTTTCTGCCAAACGCTATGGCTAAATTTTCTCCCGAGTGCGACAGCTGAGTGATCTTATGGATCAGCATGTCAATGATGGGTATCGACTCTTCTAGCCACAGACACCCATCGTGCACCAAGAAAAACAACTTCTTGATCACTACCATGGTTATGGGTGTGCTGTTGTAATGCAGAACCCACAACATGTTTAACAGACTCGCCTTATCCAACCCTTTCATCCACTTTGTTGGCTCTAGCGTGGTCAGACCAGAGTCTTTTTAGAAGACGTGGTGCATGAGTTGGTCCATTGCTAAATGGGGAAAACCTTCTGCATTAGCCAAATCCCAGTCCTCCAATTTTAAAAGGGGGATGCGTTCCAAGCGTAGACCTTCAAAGACGATTTGGTCCAGTAATAAGGGTGTGTGCAGTGTGACCTTACTTTCATCAATATCCTTCAGAACCTTTGTCTTGCCTTTGCGCGGAGGAATGTACTCTGGCAGTTTAGAAATGGGGTCAGACCCCTCCACATCAATATCCTCTACCCTCTCCATATCAACATCGTTCGCACCCACATGGAGTTCCTCAACATCGACTTCAGGCTCTAGGTTAATCACTTTTCCTTTCTCCTACACGGTGGGCTTTCCTGTCTGTGGGTGCTTTCTGGGTGATGCGTGCATCAGATGTTGCAATTTCTACTTATCCTTCTTTGATTTTGGACCCTCCTTGGTTGCTGTAGACCTCAACCTGGGTTTCCTTAGGGATTTAGGCACTTCTGTCGTTACTTCAACACTTTCAACCTCCAGGGAAACTCCCTCAGCTGCCATTACTACCTCCGGGGCAGTTCCTTTGACTATCATTGCTTCTCCTACTCTCACAGTTTCTGTAGGCACTGACATTATGCTAGACAACAACACCTGTGTCTCTGTTGGCAACTTCTCAAACACTGAACTCATTATAAGGGCTTCAAAGATCTTAAGGTTCATACACGCTTGAGAGCTTAATACCTCAATTCTCAAAATGGAAAGTGTTTTTCTCTGGGCATCCACCTGTAATCTATAGGAATTTTTGAATTAAAATTCAACCATTCCCCCCATAAATCATTCATAAATGCTAGATTAGTGGCAGATTTTCATAGATATTGTCCTTAAATTCCATCTTAAATGTCGCCCCCCACTCCATTTGGACGTTTTCCCATTGTCAAGTCATGAACAGTGACTATAACGGTCACTTTCCGGCTGCCTTGCATGGTCCCTTCTTGGATATCGCAACTCCCTACGTGTTTCTGTTGACACTATGCCATTCCTTCATTTTGCACAGTTCCCCAATCGTGCAGCTCCCCAACTTGGGCAGTGTAGTTTATAGTCACGCGCCTCCTTTCAGTTGCCTGGAGTGCTAAGACTATGATTCCATCATGTAGTCATCTAGCTGGATTGCCAATGTATGGCTTTAATCGACTGCCATTCACCCATCCTGGGAATGGTTCTCCATTCAATTTTACCAACTAAACTGCTCCACCATCGATAATCTCCTTGATGACATAGGGCCCCAGCCAATGCATCCTAAATTTCCTTGGAATTTTATCAAACTTGTTGTCATATAACAAAAGCAGATCATTTACCTTAAAGGTGCGTAGTTTGATGTGCCGATCGTGCGATGCCTTTTCATGCTCCTTTTGAACCTATTGATGGAATCCAGCTAGAAATTTATCTTCTTTAAGCTCTGTTAGCTGCGTGAGCCTCTCCTCCAGGGCTCCACAATCTGCCATTCCTATGAATGCTGCTATGAGCAGACTAGGTACGATGTACTCCATTGGCACTACAACTTCCACGCCATAAACCAGTCTGAACGTCGTTTGTCCAGTCAACTTCTTGCAAGTCGTTCTATAAGCCCATAGCACCATGGGTACGTGAAAATCCCAGTCGTTTCTTTAAGCATTGCAAACCTTCGTGAGCATGCTCTCCAATATTTTATTAAATGCTTCCACCATCCCATTAGAATGTGGATGATGGGGTGTGCTCTTCTGATGGTACACTTGAAACTCCTTCGTCATCGCGCTAATCGTCTCATTGAGAAAGTCTACACTGTGATCACTCATTAGAATTTTTGGACAACAGAACCTTGACAGTACGTACTCAAAGATAATTTTTTTTGCTGTCATGCTCATACAGTATTTCACAGGCTGCATCTTTGCCCATCTGGTTAAATATTCAGTTGCGGTGATGATGTAACGCGCACCCGTCTTCTTTCTTGGAGGCTCAATTGGTCTTACAAAGTCAATTGCCCACTTCTCGAAGGGCTGTAGTGATATTTGGGGACTTAGTGGCAGCTCATCCATACGCGAGGGTCTACCTGTCCTTTGGCATGCATTGCATGCCCTACAATATGCTTTTGAATCCTTATGCAAGGTCAGCCACCATAACCTAGTGTGTAGAATCTTCTGCGTTGTTGCTTTTCCTGCATAATGACCTCCCATGGATTCATCATGAGCCTCAATGAGGATGTTGTTTCGTTCAAACTCTGGCACATGACGTCGTAATATTTTATCTGATCCCATTTTGTACAAGTGCCCTATAATGACAGAAAATTCTACTGCGCACACCTCCAGTTCCTTCTTCTGTTGGCTTGTATATCCTTCCCGAGCTGTAACTGTCATTAGGAAGTGTATAATATCTTCAATGTGATTGTCCGTGACACACACTGTAAAGAGCTGCGCATCAGGTAGCCCCTCCTCCAAATTAGTAGGTTCCTCTCTCATTTCGATGCGCGACAGATGATCCGGTCCAACATTCAAACACCCTAGTTTCACAATAAATTCAAAATCATACTTTTGGAACAACAATAGCCACCTACACATATTTCCCCCCAACACAAGCTTGTTGACTAGGTATTTCAATGTAGAATGGCCTGTATACATCTTAAAGTGTCCGCCCAACAAATAGTCCCTAAACTTCTGGAGCGCGTACACCATAGCTAAGCCTTTGTGCTATGTTGTGGAATAATTTTTCTCCACTTTGGACAGCTTCCTACTTGAAAACACTATAGGATGATCCAAGTCCCCTTCATCGACCTGTGTTAGTACTACTCCCAATGCAATACATGACACATCCACATGCACATGTATTTCCTTCTTCCAATTCGAGAAGGCTAGGATCAGCGTGATGACCATATTCTCCTTCAGCACATCCAAGCTCTTCTGGCATTCTTCATTCCAACAGAATGTAACATCCTTTTTTAAACAATTTTCCATCGGCGCGGTAATCTAAGCATAGCTCTTAATGAATTTCCTATAGTATCCTGTATACCCTAGTGTTGCGCACAACGTTTTCACACTCCTTGGCACCTCCAAATTGATTATGACCATGATCTTAGCTGGGTCTACCATCAAGCCTTCTCTACATAGCACATGGCCTAGCAAGATCCCAAAAGGGACACAAAACAAACATTTCTTCAGATTGAACGCGATTTTGTATCTCTGGCATGTATTTAACATCAAGCACAGACTTGCCACATGGTGCTTGACCAGTTCTAACACTATCCAATCATTTAAATATACTTCTAGAAATTTATGAATAAAATCATTGAACACCACGATGACTACGCGTGAAAAATTGCTGGCACTTTCTTTAGCCCAAACGACATCACGGTATACTGGAAGCATCCCCATTCAGTCGTGAAGGCTATCTTACTTCTATCCTCCAGCGTGATCTTGATTTTATGGTACCCAGAGAACCCATGAGTGAACGAATATGCTTCTTGGCCACCAACATTATCCAAGACCTCATCGGTGAACGGGGTTGGGAAGGGATCATGCACACAAGCATCATTCAACTTCCTAAGATCTACACATATCCTTATTTCTTCCTTCTACTTCTTTTCCTGAACCACTATTGGGCTTACCCAATCAGATTCTTCCACCAGTTTAATAATACCTGCCGCGAGCATCTTATCTAACTCCACGTGGACCCTTTCCTTATACTTCAGGTTGCGGCAGTAAGGTCTTTGTTTCACAAGTTTCGCATCGAGTTTTAGGGTGATCTTCATGACACCCAAGTCTTCTATTATTCCTTTCAGATAAGAAAAATTCGTGGGGAGCTAGTCCTGATATTTGTGGAGCATTTTGACGAACATATCTACTATCATGTCGTCCTAATAGTCCCCAATATTTGAAAACTTCGACTCTGCCTCCGCACCAATGTTCACTTATCTAGTTCTGAGTAGCTATGTTATGTCAGGGTTCTCTAGTTGTGGCCCTTCAACTCCACAGTGACGTTCAGTCTCTGGGATGTTAATATTTCTCGGGTCTTCGTCTTCTACTTCTACTATTACATTGTAACACTCCAGCGCGTGGCTCAACTGGGTAGTCCAATCAGGTTGAATCAAGTCTAGGGGATCCTATGGTATCCTAAATATGGTTGTCTTAACCTCCTGCAATGCTTCATTGATAGATTGAAATCCATCCTCAAAATTGAACGTCGTTGGAAATCCTTGGCATAAAACATCCCATTCTTCGGTGCCATGAAGGAGTTCTATCTCCAAGTACCAATTCATTGGTATAACGTCCAAGGTATGACAAAACAGATGGACCCACTCTGGCTGAGGCTTCGCTCCATATACTTCAGTCCATTTGGCCAAATGATCGCGTAGATCATTCCTCCCGTCATACTTCTGTGTTAGTCGTACCTTTGGGTGGCAAAACATATCCTCATCATCCTTCTATACTCGTGCCAATCCTCAAAATTGTCCTTGTGTGTACCCCACCATCTTGGGGGTGTGGCGTGCAATGCCCAATATAATTCCTAGAAGCAATGCTTCTCGGGCACTTCCCTTTTGAATGCATCCAAAAAGTGATCAATGTCAGTTAACCCATCATAGCGAGGCAAATTTCTTACCTCTGATGATACGCAATGTAACGACTTGGTCATCATATTATAGCACAACGTAGATACTTCATGCAGTCGGTTCTGCAGTGCTCCAATTCTTCATTCAAACTTGATGTGCAAGAGCTCTTGTGGTCCCATGCAATACGTCTGTCTGCTGTCGAATTCACCCAATCTTGGTCTCGCGCCGTTATCTTGTAAATCTGGTCCAAATCGTCATCACTTTCATAATCACGGACTGGTTCTGTATAGCGCGATCCTTCTGTAGGATCCAGTGGCACCACTATGTGGAGCGATTTATTCTCAAATATCATCTTTCGCTCTTTTAGGTTGATTACCCCATTCATGTCAGTGGCTTAATTGATCCCAAGGAGCATGGGGTAGGGATTGCTATCATCCACAATCTCTATTAATTCAAAATCCACCAGTGCACTTGCACCTTCGATGTCAACTGTTACCCCCTGCAACCTCCCCATTGGGATGATTTTCTATTGATTCACCATCCTTAACTAGATCGGAGACCACTGTAGCACAGGCCTCCCCATTCTTTCCCATGTTTGTTTCAGAAACAAATTCGTGTCGGACCCCAGATCCAAGATAACTTGGTCCATTTCATATTATCCTATCTGCGCGGCGAGTCTCATCTCATGCCCATTCCTTGCCTTATGTTTACCAAGATTTTTGACTACGCGTGGTTCACCAGTAGTGTTGCCCTTTCCAGCACATCAATTGATCAGTTCCTGCAGTCCCTTCACAACCTTATTATCGTGGAGTAGTTTCATGTATATCTCTAAGAATGTGGTAATCATGGATGGGTCCATTTCTTCAACCGGTTTCTCTTGACTTCCTGAGGTAGAGGCCTCAGTGAAACTTTTCTTTGCTTCCATAAGTGTTTCTTTTGTGCATTCCAAATCAAACCCGGTCTCCTTTTTTGGTGCTTTGCGAACCCACTCACCCTTTGCAAGTTGCTTCCCCTTATCCTCACCAATCATCATTCCACTTCGCAGAATAATTTTTCCCTTAGGGTCTTCCTCGTGAGGCGCAACCCTCATCATTTGTAGGTTCTGAGTCGGTTGTAGAGGCTGCGCCCCCTTTTCGTGAATCTTAGCCAACAATATAGGACAATCCTCAGTTGCATGGTCAAACTGAGTACAATAGCGGCATGACAATCACGTCGAATTTGGGTAGTTTCTCACGTAGTGTCCTGGTCCTCCACAATTGTAACAAATAAGCTACTCTTGAACTCTACCAAGTCCTCCTCCACCTTGGCCTCGGCCTCGTTCACGCCCCTGATACTCACCTTGCGCTCCTTCAACGCCTTGGTCTAGAGGCCGTGTTTCTTCCTGCACCCTCTATGTAGGTGTCCTGTCCATCATTCATTCATAACTACGACAATTGTGCTTGTCATGACCTACTGATTAACATGAATTGTAGAAGAGCTGTTGTGTTGTCTGTACGAATTTTTGTAGCAAATGGAAATTGTCGGTCACATGTTTCCCAGCTACCTGGTATATATCACACCATAGCGCGGGCCCTGTACTTGGCCTTGCTACAGCCTTCGGCCTTAGAGGCATTGGTCCCCCTGCTGCAACATAATTCACAAAGACTGGACAGTGATCCTTGTCATGCCCTTGACCTTTGCATTTCAGGCACCAGACTTCTTCGCGCACCTCTGGGCGAGCTGTTCTGTCTTTCTTTAGGCTTTGAATTTCGAGGAAAAGGTTCTGCAAATACACGTGAATCTGCTGAAACCGTAGAATAGCATCCTGCATTGGTGTCTCGTGTAGTCTCATCACGATTTCCAGAGCTTCCGCCTGGGTCACAATCTTCTATTGTGATAACGCAACCCTTAGGTGAGGTAGGATTGGGGCCACAAACCATTCACGGTGCTGCCCATCAGTTAGGTTCATGTTGGCTTCACATATCGTACACTTCAATCATTGATCCAAATCCTAGGGCATCTCCCCAGGCTTTATCATGATCTCCTTGAATCCCATAATGGATTGCGCTTGAGACCTAGGTCTATTGAATTCCCTATTCAGCGCAGTCTGGATATTTACCAACGTGGACATCGGGTTATCAGTACTGTACTTAATGTACCACATTAGTGCGTGGTCCTGCAAATCACTAACCAACGTTTCTTTCTTCATTTGATTGTTCATGATGCCCTGAGATTCCCATACAACCTTCGCGATGAACCAAAACTAGTCCGGATCTTCATTTCCTAAGCCCTTGAACACAGGTAGCTTTACAAAGTTTGCCATGTTGAACACTGGTGGAGGTGGCGACAGTGTGGGTGATGGGGTAAGTGGTGGAGGTGAGGATGGAGGCAGTGTGGATGGATGGGATGAGGATGGAGGTGGTGTAGGTATTCTTGGGAACCCTTGTCTTATCAACTGAATAGCGCTTAGTGGGGAAGCCTGTGCTTCTCCTTCGTCGTCACCTAGAGGTGGCTCAATCAAAGGGATATATTTAGGACCTTTTCTTCCTCTGTCCCTGAAATACCTTCCACTTCGCAAAGCTCCAAACATCAAGGTAACTGCATGACCTGCTTTTCACACAAGAGCATCTTAATCCAAGTATTTTATGATTTCAAGTACTTACCTTGCACCCCCTTGAAGAAGCAGTGCTCTGCTTCATTGTAACTGACCGAAGTATCGACCACGAACTCTGTCACAAACCCTCCTATGATACGGTCAAGCCAATGATCGACATTGCACATGATCTTATCTTCAGAGGCTTCCAATTTCCTCACTAACTCCGGGGTCTAGACAATTGGACCATCAAGCCTCCACCTTCCCTGGATGTCTGCCAACTTCGTGATCCACTCGTATAATTCAAGCGGGAAAGAACAGAAGAAGATTTCATGAATTTTTGTGTACATATATATGTCCAAATACTGTTCCTTCGTCAATTGTGGATTCCTATTTTCTTGCATTGTGAATTCATGGATCTTTCTATCCAACTAGTCTTCAATCTCCTTCTTAGTTGGATTCCAATGATGCAACAACACACATCTCATTATACAGATACCTGGTCCTGACAACGGAACCATTTGTTGGCTTGATGGGCCCTAACCCAGGTTAACCATGAGTCAGCCAAGCAAATCCCTACACTACTGGCCTTTTCGGCATTAATCTGTGAAGCATGGACTTAAGTCTCACTTGAAGCAGTATGGGGGGATGCATGAACCAAGTTTCCCTACCCTGAGATGGTTGTGATGTCAGTTTTATACCTTAGCTCTGGCTTCATGCAGATCAATAAACCCTAAAGGCTTATCGATGTACTTCTCTATTAATCTTTTAGAGCCCGCACGGAGGTCTCGATCATCCTTCACGTAACCCTAACAAGTGATCTTGACACTTACACACCTCTATAACTACTTTGCTGTATAGTTCCCCGAATTATCTTAAGTGTTTGCCAATTCTATCATGCAATTAAGATTATCTTTGTGTAAGCATATATCTCTACTTTCATTCATATAACAGAGGAAAACATATAGATTCACGCATCAATTTAGAAATAAAACATAAACCCAATGCTTAACATAGCATAATCACATGCAATTGACAGAAGTAAAATACATAGTAATTTCAGAATACTCTTCTTTATCGATGATCCAGATTTTCAGTACATAATTCGACTACCCTGCACACACAGCTGCAAGGGTCCATGTACTCATCTGCAGACTTCTACCCTAGGACTCTGTGCACTCAGCTGCAGAGCCTCTTCCGTACGCTAAGACTCTTGCTCTTAGCTCTTTATAGACTCATCAATGACTCTATCTCCATCAACTGAACTGAATTGACTGACTTAGACTCCTCTAAAACCTCATTTTTATATAATCCCATGGTCCATGGATCAAGGGAGGATCTCATCAAGCTGAGACAACCTATCTAAACTAAGGGCAGAAACACTTTTCGACTCTTGATATCTTCACACTCCGCGATCACAAAATGAGAGACTTCACATTTCTTTATACAAAATTCGGGCTTTCTGCCCCAAAACTTGGGTTTTTAACCCGAAAATTGACCCCAAGGGACCCGTTCCCAACAATAGGGTTATGGTATTTCCAAGTTTGGGAACTCTAAGCTAATTATTGATTAGATCAAGGGAATTTTGTATTTCAAAATGTTTGTCTTTTTAGCATTATGGATGGGGTTCTTCAATGGAAATATATATTTTCCTATATCGCTCTTATGCTTTTTTTTGGGGAGCTTAATTGCAGTGCAAAGCATTAGGCCAAGCTTGCTATACATGAAATAAGATATTGAAGGGGAGTCTAAATTAACACCCCTTGTAAGCTCGTTGATGATTAACCCTTTACGTGCAATGACTGTGTTGGTTCTTTGATCCTTTTTTTTCTATTTATTTTGTCAGGCTATAAGTGTTATGATAGTTTGTTGAAGCCTTTCTTTGGTTAGGTTTTTTGGATTTTGCATCATTTTTCCTCTATATGGGACTTTGTTGTGAGAAAATTTTAAATGTAATATGTAATTTTCATACTTTGAAATAATTATTTTATGCTTTTATCTTTAGGAAAAAATAAAAAACCATTAAAAAATTTACCAATGATACAAAACATTATTTGCTTTTATTGGGAGTCTAATATTTTTTTAATCAGTGTAAAAACAGCAATCACATTAAATTTCCACGTTTCACATCTTATACAACTTTTATTAGTAATATCTCCATAATTAATTCACCATTCACATCTTAATAAGTATAAGTTCTTGAATCAAAAGAGGAATCAAAATTGAGATTGATATGCTACAATGGATATGGTTTCCCTAGTCATTGATACTACAACTCTGTGTTCAGGAGAGCCAAGAGTAGCCATCAACATGCATGAATCTTTATTCCCAACCTCATATTATAGTGGTTTCTGGGCATTTAATGGAATTTATGGTGGACGAAGGTGGGATCATTGCCAATTTGGTTAACAACCCTTCTCACCAATAAATTCATTTTTAATGGGATACAATTTTGAACTTTACAAGCTTGAAATTTTCAACTTATATTCCAAGCCCTTGTCCTATCCATATGTTAAGGTGGGCTTCTCTTGGTTGTGCAAAAGTGCTAGAAGCTACCTTAACTAGTAGTCAACACCTATTATTCATAAATTCTAGCCCCATCTAGATGTGGAGGATCATAATCTTCTAATATTTTTCCCTTTTCCTGAGGTTGTGGATATTATGTGGAATTAAGGAGACATGAAAGCCTAATTGTAGAGAATTGGTCTATCCTAGTCAATGCAACCAACAAAATTTCCTCTAAGTTAGAATCTTAGAACAATGAGAGCATGCAAAAATAATTAAAATTGTAGTCCACAAAATAGAAAAATTGAAAGGCTAGAGGAAGAATGAAATATGTTTCACCATGTAGTGTTATGGTTGACCACAAGTTCTTAATCAACAATTTCACATCGGAGAATGCCAATTGGTTTAGGATCCGAAGAAGCATGTGAAGAAGTCTTAGTTCAACAAGCACTTAAGGAATTCAAACCACCACTAGAGGAACCATATAAATCTTAGAATAAGCATGCCTTTGCTAATATTAGTTTTTTGAAAATAAATTTTGATTATAGGGTAATTCTGTAGGGTATATACAAGTAGATTTTTCACAAATTCCTCTTTGAAGGAAAGAACAAATCTTATTGATACTAGTTTCTCTAAATTTTATATAATTTTGAACTCTTGGGCCTTGATAACCTACATCATTTTTGTATTATTATGTTGACTAGTACAATTGCAACTTCTTTTTAAATATAAATCGTAACCATTTTAGTCCCAAAAAATACAATATGTACCTTGGGAAATCCCAATAAGGAAAAATCGAGCTAGAAGCTCAGGCATATGCCTTGCTTTTTTCTTCACAGTTATGTAATGCAAACACTATGGATTTTCCATGGACATTGTGGATTTTATGGCTACTCCAATATATTCTTAATCATCTATTAATATTTAATATCCAACTCCCATATGTCCTACTTTTCTATGGAAAAAGATATTACCGTAAGAATGAAAACCCTATATGTAATAACGACCTAATATTTAACATGGCCTAATAGCCATATAAAATTAGGATTTGGGTTTTTACATGCCTTAAATATATATTATAATTAAGGTTGTAACAATCACAACCACCCCCTTACATTATCTTGGACCATAGAAGGTGTTACTTGATAATTTGATCTGACCGCCAAGGTCTTTTATGAAGATGGGGTTGGAATTTTTTTTTTTTTTTTTTTCCAACTTCGTTGACACCAAAAATGGATTCCGCCATCATGTTTAGTTCGTTGAGAGATTTTGAGAGATATAAATTTTATCTTAATTCGACACTTGGATTGAAATTTATGCCCATTTGAAGTTTTGGCCTATTATAAGAGGCCACATCATCTGTTGCCCATGTGGTGCCCTTTTGGTCACCACATAACCCTGACAAGTCAGCTTGGTGGGTTCGACTAGGTAGACCAATGTCATACTTCTCAGTTTAATTACTGTTTGTGAGGTCTAAACATTAACCAAAAAATAAAGGGCAGTGTATGGAGTGTAATGGTCGAAGTTCCATTAGGTCAGGGGTCCACCAAAAACAGGCTGGTTTTCATTGTGGTTTCTTGTTTTAGACTCCCCATGATTCAGGTAGCTCTAGAGATGCTTAGAAATCAAGGAGGGCTTAGGAAAGGATCAAAAACCAATTTTATTGGATACCAAGGTCAGATATAACAGCTCATCGCAAGATTTCCAACAGTGCAAACATCACCTCAATTCGACTTTGTATGTGAAAGTTATGGTCAGTCAAAGTTTTTGTCAACTAGGCCCATTGGCTAAATTTAGCAGAGTGCCAACTAAATTTGGTGGATATCTAAATTTGGCAGAGCCACTAAATATGATAGCCAGTAACTAGGCGAAATTTGGCACTTCACAGTGATGGTTTTAGGCCATTGGAAAGGGAAAAATTGTCCCCTACTTAATTTTGCCGGTTTTGTTTTAATAACAATAAAATATTAAAAAAAAGGGGTGGAGGGCTACCACCCCTGCCACCTCACTCGAGTAATATATATATCATATATATCAAAAAATATGGGGGTGGGTACCACCATTAAAAATATGTGGGCGGGTCCGCCATTGACCAAACGACCCATGACCGTTACAACTATATGACACCACATTTTAAATGGGATTGGTGAGGTTCGAACTAGCCTCACTATGTAGGCCAGCCTACGCTACTGGAAGCCCCTCATTCCACACTTAAAAAATAAAACAATTGCCAGTAGGGAGGAGGCCCGTGGGTTTGACCCTGAGACCTCCTCCAACCAATTTCCTTTGTAACCATACGCCAACCAAGTGCCCAATGGGCATGACTTTGTTTTGTCTGCCTGAATTTTTTATTTAAATCCAGTTTCGTTTCATTCACCCAATAGATGGAGGAGAGAGGAACCCAACCCGAGCATGGAAAATGAGACGTGGATCCTTGACACAGGGTAATCATGAGGAATATTTAAGATTCCCTTGGAGCCAAATTTTCACAGTATTAGAATTATGCCAAGTTTATACTCAAATGAATCATAATTTTGCCAAGAGTATGATGGTGCAGACAATTTTCTGATCTGAGTAGCAGATTTTCCAGAGATAGATTGTTGAGGACAAAACCTTGAAGGTGGAACCTTGATGTAGGAATATGCATAGAATCTGAAAGATTCCCTAGAGGCCCAAAAATGGAAGTTTCAGAACCAGTCCGACTTTATACTCATTTTTATCAGTTTTTCACAAGGAACGTGATGGTGTGATTAGTTTATTGCTATGAGTAGTCAAATTTCATTCAACCCACAAAAGAGAATATCTGAGATTCTCAGGGATCCAAGATTTGATCGAGACAAAAAAGGGTCGAGTTTATACTCATATTTCATGGTTTTTCACAGGGAACATAACGGCGCTTGTTGTTTCTTCATTTGAGTAGCCAATTTTTAGGCCATCCACAAAATTGGAGGTATAAGGTGCATTATTTCCATGTGTTCATTTGATTGTTGTTGAGATGATGATTTTGATTTTGAGATCCATGTATGCCACTTTGTGAGAGGATCCTTATATGCCACTTTATGTGAGAGACTATTTTATTTTGTCATGCTGAAGGAGAGCTTGTATCAATGCAAGTTCTTATAGAATAACATCTTGTGGAGAGACATTCCACTCTGGTGAAAGGGGTTCATCCTTGTATTGAAAAAGAATACATCATGTACTCATAATCATCTTGCAACAACTAATGAAGCGACCTCCCCACTCTTGACACCGGGCTAAGAGACGTAGCCCACACTGGGTGAAATCCATTATCAACTTGTGTGTGTTATTTGATTTGATGGTTTCCTTTAGTTTCCTCTTATTTAAAGTATACACATGTTTTTTCATACTCTTTCACATGAAATTTTGATAACATCACTAGCTTAAAATATCTTGGTTAATTCCGGTAGCTGAGAGAATCTGGATCAAGTTTGGTATCAAAGCAGTCTTCTTGCTCATGTGAATTGTGAGTGTGAATGCTAACTAGAGATTGAACGTGCAACGAGAAGGAAAATGAAGGATCACTAAGATCTCTATGAGGACCTCCTCAGGATGGCACACATGGTAGATATAATGTATGCATATTATGAGGGAAAAATGGAAAAAGAGGAACATGAGGAAGAGAGAGTAGAGGATGATGCTCCATCTCCATATTAAGGTGAATAATCTTCTTCTTCATCTTCTTCTCATCATTCAAATGAGGAGATCAATGAGAGCCTTCAAGTAGAGAATGCCAAATTGAAAAGACTTCTACAAGAAGCAGAAGAGGAGAAGCATAGATCACAACTTCAATTACGAGCCATAGAAGAGGCCTTAGAAAAGTTAAAGCACAACGAAGGCTTAGTGAAGTCATAAACACCAGCTTTAGAATCAACAACTGAGGTAAACAATGTTGGTATTTCTTCTATTTCATTTTCACATGATAATATTTATGTTGGAAGCATTGAGGTACCCATTTTAGGAACCAACACAAGACTCCTTACCAAAATGGGGTATAGAGGAGGATGACTTGATGTTAATGTCCAAGGAATGACTCATCCATTGGAGGTTATACAAGGACCTCGATTTGTAGGATCGGGATACATTGAAAGGGGGTGCTCAAAGGCAATGGAAGCAAGGGGTTATTCACACAAAGAATCCAAGATATTGTCAAAACCATCAAGGAAGGAGGATGCTGAAAGAACATCACAATCTTCCCGTGACAGTGAGAATTGCAAAAGAAAAAATAAGGCAAGCTCTCATCACCAAGCTCGCACCATAGACAACCATGCAAGGTATAAAAGGTCTTGACATTCTAATGTTCCTTTTGACTACAAGAATATTGATAGTGATGAAAAAAATTTGTGGCATAGAAGACCATGTACTTTTTGTGGCTTGTATAACCATGTTGTTTCCGAGTGTTGGCAAAGAATGGCAGCAAGAAAGAGTACTAGACACAAAAGGCCTTCTCCACATTAGGGAAAGAAGAAGGTTAGGGAGATTTGGAGGAAGAATACTTTTTGCAGTCATTGTAAAAAAGGTGGACATAAAAGAGTCACATATTGGGAGGTCCATCCAAAGCAACGTCTCAAGAAGGAAAAAGCGCCTATGCAGGAACAAATCAATGAATATTTTCGACAAGAGAATCAACTACAGATTTAAGAACCATTCACTTTGTCGAGTGAGAGATGGTTTTATTAGGTATAGTAGCTTGTCATGGCTTCATTTTGTAAATAACATGTTGCAATATGTTTGTAAAAATGATGAAGTGTTTTCCATCACTTATGAATGCAACATGATGATAATTTTTGGCCTTTTTTTTGATAGCTTGGGGATATGGTTTCTATTAAGAGTTTGATGTAAACTTGACCAAAGAGTGTGTTATAAACTCTTGGAAAGTATGGGGTTTTTCTTGGGTCATGTTTGATCTTGTAGAAGAACATGTATTTTGAAAATATTGTACCACAAGTTTGCATAGGATGCAGGTGTCGATTCATCACTTATGGCTTCAAAGAAAAATGGTGAAGGAGAAGGAAGTGCGACATGTTAGGGAACTTGTTGTGTAGACAAGGGAGTACAATAGGTTGAAGATTGTTTTCTTTCTTTTGGAGGATCAAAAGCTCCTTAGTGGAGAGGAATGATCTAGGTGGCTCTAGAGAGGCTCAGAAATCAAAGAGGGCCCAGGAAAGGCTCAAAAATAAAATTTGTTGGATTGCAGTGAAACCAAGTTTAGATCTAATAGCTTGTTGCAAGCTTTCCAATAGTGCAAACGACACCTCAATCCAACATCGTATGTGAAAATTATGGCCAGTCAAAGTTTTTGTCAACTAGGCCCATTGGCTAAATTTAGCAAAGCACCAACTAAATTTGGAAGAAAGATAAATTTTGCAAAGCCGCTAAATTTTATGGCCACTAACTAAGCGATAATTTGGTGCTTTATGGTGATGGTTTTTGGTGGTTGGAAAGGGCGAAATTGTCGGCTACTTAATTTTAAAGGTTACCCCAAAAATTCTGTCAATTGGTTTTGACCAATTTTGTTTTAATAACAAAAAAATATAAAAATAAGGGATGGAGGGTTACCACTCCCACCACTCCACTCGTGATCTGATAATCACCCTATGAGTGACATCAGTTAAAGATTTATTTAACAAAGGTATTATAGACTCATGTGCTGGTGTGCGTTCTGTGTTATTGAAACAACGGATAGATCATATTTCCAATACATAAACATTTAAAAATGGAAAGACAACAGAGAAATACAGTAAGCAACCACAAAGACACAAGAAATTTCAATAAGGAGTTCACCCTATTCTCTAGGGCTACGTCTCCGGTCCAACTTTCTATGGTGGCTTTATTTTATTGGGTCTTTGAGCAGAGAATTACAATGCAAGGACTCAATGTGAGTTCTCCTGAAGTAGGTTTGCTTGGTAGGGTGGTTTCTTGGATTTCCCAAGCCACTAGAGTACACAGACTCTTCTTTTTCCTACCAGATTTGTGACCTTCTGGTCTACAGTGGAAGGAGCGAAATGTGAAGCTCGATCCTGACAGAATCCTCTAGGGGATGGCTTGAATCTCTCAAGCTCTTTGGTGCTCGATGTTGTCGCTGGTCAGCTTGGCCCTCTGTTTATCTCTGCTTTCACTTAACTTCCTCTTCTCTAGTTTCTATCTCTCTCTTTCTCTCCGTGTCTCTCTCCTGACTGTCTTTGTTCATGGCTTTTAGCCATTTGTCCCCATTCCTATTCGGTTCCTCTTCCACCTCCGTTGGTTCACCTTCTGCAGCTATGCTTGGAGTTCCTTGTTTGGTGTCAGCATGAACGCTCAGGGAGTGGCCACGTGTCCCCGTTTGAACAATGCCATCCTGCTCGTTGGTTCATTTCTTTAGTTACATCGTGGATGCATTCTTCCTCCACCGTGGCGGTCAAACGAACCTCAAATCTTTAGAAACGCGGCTTAATCCTTCGTCGATTCCACTTCCTCCATCGGGCGCAATCTCAGCCGTCCAATCTGGGACCTCCAGATCCAACGTCGTTCGCACGTCCTGCGCGGTTGACCTACTCGACCGATAACGTGCGATCAACGACGGTTTTCTTTCACCTCCATCGCCATGCATCAATCGTTGAGTGGGATCACTCCGCTTTCTCCAAAACCATTTACCGTTTGAGGGCGCCCCGATCAATACTACTAGTTTCTAGAGCGTGGGTCCCGCCATGTACGATTAGTGATTTTTTCCTTTCCCGCTCGCGGTTCTCCGGTTCGCCATGCGTCCAAGTGCTCAGGCTTCCCCCATTTCGGCCTTGTTCGCCCAGCGATGCGCGCATAAAAAATCACCTCCTTTTCCCAATTTGGGGCTCCCAGGGGCTACTTTGACCTCCTACGCAATCTCCATGGGCCTCGGTCAGCGTGCTTTGACCGAGGTCCTTGTCGTTCCATGCTGGCAGCCATTTCCACTGGTTGAGGGTGTTTTTGATCACTGTTTTTGGAGTTTTTAGAGATTTGTCTCGACCTGATACAGTCATGGTTCTTTGCCAGTCTTATGGATCCAATTCAGATCACGACCTTCCCACTAAAAGAGCTTTTGGACCACCAAAAGTTGCTTTTCAAGCATCAACTAAGTGAGGGTATTGCTTTCTCACTCGTCCAATCTCAATCCACTTCACACTGCTTGGCTTCGAATATTTGAGCCCAATCCTAAGGTATTCCACTTGTCCACTACATGTCATCCTTACCTTCCTGTCCAGCAATGTGTCTTCCCGTAATTCATTAAGATATTCAGGTAGCAGGTCATTGACAGAAGGTAATTGACTCTGCTCTTTAGGGTCCTCAATCGTTGAAGGTTCAAACAACCTCAAGCAATCAACATTTATGACTGAGTAGATGTGCATGTAAGCTAGTAGATCAAGGAAAAAATAATTTTCACCAATCTTCTCAAGTATCCTGAAGGGTCCATACCTAATAGGTTTTAGATTTTTACCTTCACCTTGCATCCTGTCCTTGCTGATATACAACCAGACTTGGTCTCCAACTTGAAAACTATGCTCCATCTGATGCTTATCGTGCCTAGCCTTGTACTTGTCCTAGCTCTTTTCTAGCTGTTCCTGTATTTCCTGGATCTGTTCAATGAACCTATTTGCCTTGTCCACATCACTGTGCCTATCAACCATGGTATCTTTACCAAAGCCAAAATCCAAAGGAGACCTTAGTATGAAACCAGAACAGGTCTCAAAAGAAGATCTCTGTGTAGAAGAGTGTTTGGCTCTATTGTAAGCATGCTGCACATAACACAAGTGTTCATCCCAAAGTTTAGGGTGTTTGCTGCAATATCCTCTCAGTAACTGGATCACCATCCTGTTAACTACTTCTGTCTGGCCATCTGTTTGTGGATGAAAAGCTGTGCTTTTCTTTAACTTGGTGTCCATTAGTTCCCACAGACATGACCAAAAAATCCCCACAAATCGGGTGTCTCGATCAGATACAATAGAAGTGGGTAATCCAAAATGAACTCATACATGTTCAAAGAACAATTTTGCAGTTTGTTTAGTTGTAATCTGTTTACTACAGGGTATCAAAATACACATTTTGCTGAACCTATCCACAACAACATATATATAATCATGACCTTTCCTAGATTTAGGCAGTCCTCCAAAAAAATCCATGGAAATGCTTTCCCAATGGTGAGAAGGAACTGGCAACGGAGTGTATAAGCCTAATTTTCTGTTGCTGGGCTTGCTTTTTGCACACATAGCACATCCTTCTACATATCTAGAAACTGTCTCACTCATTCTTGGCCAATAGAAGAACCTTTGCAGCTGTGCAACTATTTTACTTACCCCAAAGTGACCTGATATCAGAGAAGTGTGTGCTTCCCTAAATATCTTTACTCTCTCATTTTGTGGAATGCAAAGTTTCCCACAATGATATAAGAGTCGGTCCTTCATGTGATAGTCCAATTCTTCTAGTCTTTTTCCTTGACTCAAAGTTGCATATACATCTTTAAAGTCCACATCCTAAGCATACCATTCTATGTAGCTTTCATGCAACACAAAATTATGCTTAAGTATGGTAGATGCATTTGTAATGGGTCTAGATAACATGTCTGCAACCTTGTTATGTATGCCCTTTTTATATTTGATGACTAAATGAAACTGTTGTAGAAAACCCATCCATTTGTAATGTCTTGATTTCTGCAACTTAGTTTGGGAGTGTAGGTATTGAAGTGGTTGATGATCAGTGTGTATTACTGTTTCTTTGCCCATTAAGTAATGTTTCCACTTTTTCACACTCTGAACTAATGCATACAATTCTTTATCATATGTAGGATAGTTAACTACTAGAGGATTAAAAGTCTCAGAATGATAACATATGGGTTTACCATGCTGTGTCAACACTACTCCCATGGCATAGTTACTAGCATCAATTTGGATCTCAAATGGTTTTTGTATATTTGGGAGTGCTAGTACCGGTGCCGTACTAATCTTTTCTTTCAAGGCGTCGAATGCGTTCTGCTATTTTCCTCCCCACTGGAACACCTTGTTCAATCCTGTCAAGGCATGTAAGGGAGCTGCAATTGAGGAAAAATTTGAGATAAACTTCCTCCAATATTGTGCTGCTCCTAAGAAGCTTCTCACTTCTGTAGCAGACTTGGGTTTAGGCCAGTTTACAATGAATGCCACTTTAGAGGGATCTATTTTCAATTCACCTCCCCCTACTATGTGACCCAAATAATTTAGAGAGGTTTTTCCAAATTCACATTTGGAGAGTTTAACATAAAGTTTTCTCTTTTCAAAACATCTAATGTTTGCTTAACATGAATTAAATGTTCTTCCCACGTTTTACTAAAAATCAGAATGTCATCTAGATACACAATAACAAAATCATCAAGAAAAGGTCTGAGTACATCATTCATTAATCTCATGAAAGTAGTAGGAGCATTAGTTAGAACAAAAGGCATAACCAGCCATTCATACAATCCCTACTTTGTTTTGAAAGAAGTCTTCCATGCATCTTGCTCTGCAACTCTGACCTGATGGTATCCACTATGAAAATCTAGCTTGGTGAAATAAACAACTTCCTTCAATTGATCTAAAAGATCATCTATGTGAGGAAGGGGATAACGATTTTTGATTGTTATCTTATTCAGTGCTTGGTAGTCAATGCACATTCTCCACGAGCCATCTTTCTTTCACACCAAAACGTTGGTGACCCACATGGTGATGTGCTAGGCTTGATGAACCCTTTCTCGAGCAACTCCTACACTTGCTTCTTGATTTCAGCATTCTCTAAAGCAGACAACCTATACATCCCAATGTTAGGCAATGGAACATCTTACTGCAAAATAATATCATGTACTATTCCCTTTTTGGGTGGCATACCTTTAGGTTCTTGGAACAAAAAATCATATTCTGAAACAATATTTTCTATATCAGCTTGCTGATCAGCATTACAACCCTCAAATACATTGGTTTTATCAGGTTTCTTTTCCTTTACAACCATTAGTAAGAATTGTTTGCATGAATTTATCATTCTTTTCATCTGTCCTAAGTTTATGAGAGTATAATTATTCTTGAGCCTGTGAGCTCTTACAAAGTATTCGATTCCACCTTTAACAAGTAGATACTTGATCTCATCTCTGTAGAAAATAGCCTTTCTATCATACAAGTAAGGACTTCATAAAACAATTCCACATATATCCAAAGGAATTACATCTAACTCAACCTCATCTACAAATGCTGACCAAAAGAAAACTTGACTTTGCACTGTCTAGTCACTTGTAGTTGTGCTTTATCATTCAACCATCCTAGTGTGTATGGTTTCTTATGAGGTGTAGTTGTTAATCCCAATTTCTTTACAATTTCTTCGGAAATTAGATTTACTTGTGAGCCACTATCAAACAAAGTATCAATCTTTTGATTGTTGGAAACAACCCGAATATGGAAAAGCTCATGCCTTTTTATCTCATGTTCTTCATCAATAACAAATTGAGGAGAATTACTAGTAGATGCTTCAGAATTCTTACCTTTTATACCTATGGCTGCAATGGTTGTTTCATCTCCTGAGTCTGACCCCAAATCTTTCTGAATAGCTGCAGCAATCTTCTTCTTCTTTCCCTCAGACTTCTTAGGTCTCAGCTTTGGATGCAGAATCCAACAGTGCTCATCATCATGCCCATTCTTTTTACAGTGAGTGCATGAAGCTTTTCTTTTCTGTGCAGTGTTGGCCTTCCTTGCTTTCCACTTCTGCTTTCTTTTCTCCTTGCTCTTGCTTACAGTGGGTTGGGATGGTCCCCCAACTTCTGGATTTCCATTCTTTCCTCTAGCTTCTAGATGAGTAGCTTGTACAGATACCTCATCTATACTAGTGGGATTAAACATGAGGATGGTATGCCTCATGTAGCTGTGTAGACCACCAACGTACTTCAAAAGAGTTTCTGGTGAGTCTAATGAGATACCCAACATCAATGCTCTCTTTCTGAACTCTTGAGTATACCCTTTCACACTTTGTCCTTTCAACTGTCAAAGAGTTTTCCAACTCATCATGGCTTATTGCATGTAGGCCAATGGATAGAACTTCTTTTTGATTGCAGCAACAAATTCACTCCAGACAAAGTTGGTCTTACCATGCTTCTTCATATCAGCTTGGGTTCTGCCTTCCCACCAAACCAAGGCAGTGTCTCCTAGGCGTAGGCTTGCTAGCTGAATCTTACTCTTGTCTGAGTCTATGTTTTGTACCCTGCAATATACATCAATTTGTCTAATCCAATTGTCCAACTTTTCAGCATTTAGCTCTCCATCATATATAGGCAAATCAAATTTAACATCTAACTTAATCAAATATGCCTTCTTATTATGCACAAGGCTATTAGGAGGTGTGAGAAATCTTTCCTCTTTCCCCTTTCCTTTTGAGTGTTCATGGGAATGAGACTCATATTTTTCTTTATCTTGTTTAGAACCTGATGAATCTTCATCCTTATGCTTTCTAAAGTACCTATACATTTCTTCTACCATAGAATTTATAGCTAGTAAACTTTCTATGAATTGAGGGTCTGGCCCCATAGAACCTTCGTCTGATATTGTCTTCCGAGGATAGACTCTCCCAATTTCAGGATTAGTTTCCACCAACTCTCCTTCTCCTAATTTGAGTTTTGATCTAGTGAGAATTCACATCTAAAACAACACAAGCTTGTATAACCTTACAACCTACACCTCTGATACCACTTGATCTGATAATCACCATATGAGTGACATCAGTTAAAGATTTATTTAACAAAGGTATTACAGACTCATGTGCTGGTGTGTGTTCTGTGTTATTGAAACAATGGATCGATCAGATTTCCAATACACAAACATTTAAAAATGGAAAGACAACAGAGAAATACAGTAAGCAACCATAAATACACAAACAATTTTAATAAGGAGTTCACTGTATTCTCCAGGGCTACGTCTCTGGTCCAACTTTCAGTGGTGGCCTTGTTTTATTGGGTCTTTGAGCAGAGATTTACAATGCAGGGACGCAATGTGAGTTCTCTTGAAGTAGGTTTGCTTGGCAGGGTGGTTTCTTGGATTTCCCAAGCCACTGGAGTACACAGACTCTTCTTTTTCCTAACAGCTCTGTGATCTTCTGGTCTACAATGGAAGGAGCGAAATGTGAAGCTCGATCCTGATAGATTTCTCTAGGGGATGGCTTGAACCTCTTAAGCTCTCTGGTGCTCGATGCTACCATTGGTCAGCTCGGCCCTCTATCTATCTTTGCTTTCACTTAACTGCCTCTTCTCTGGTTTCTATCTCTCTCTTTCTCTCTATGTCTCTCTCCCGACTGTCTCTATTCATGGCTTTTAGCCATTCGTCCCCATGCTCGTTTGGTTCCTCTTCCACCTCCGTCGATTCACCTTTTGTAGTTGTGCTTGGAGTTCCCTATTCAGCGTTAGCATGAATGCTAAGGGAGTAGCCACGTGTCCCCATCTGAACAGTACCAGCCTGCTCGTTGGTTCATTTCTTCAGTTACGTCGTGGATGCATTCTTCCTCCACCGTGGTGGTCAAACGGACCTCAAATATTTACAAACACGGCTTAATCCTTTGTCAATTCTGCTTCCTCCATCGTGCATAATCTCAGCTGTCCGATCTGGGACCTCGAAATCCAATGTCATTTGCACATCCTGCGCGATTGACCTGCTCGACCGATAACGTGCGATCAATGACGGTTTTCTCTCACCTCTTCTGCCACGCATCAATTGTTGAGTGGGATTTCTTCGCTTTCTCCAAAACCGTTTACCGTTTGAGGGCGCTTCGATCAATACTGCCAGTTTCCAGAGCGTGGGTCTTGCCTTGTACGATTAGTGCTTTTTTCCTTTCCTGCCCGCGGTTCTGCGGTTCGTCATGCGTCCAAGTGCTCGGGCTTCCCCCATTTCGGCCCTATTCGCCTAAATCGTGCATCAAAAATCACCTCCTTTTCCCAATCCGGTGCTCCTAGGGGCTACTTTGACCTCCTGTGTGGTCTCCATGGGCCTCGGTCAGCACGCTTTGATCAAGGTCCTTGTTGTTCCATGCTGGTTGCCATTGCCACTGGTTCAGGGTGTTTTTTATTGTTGTTTTTGGAATTTTTAGAGATTCGTCCCGACCTGATACAGTCATGGTTATTCGCTAGTCTTTGATGGATCCAATTCAGATCAACTCCTCCCACAAACACACACACACACACACACACACACACACACACACACACACACACACATATATAAACAAATATGGGGGCAGGTTGCCAATGGCAGATTCACCACCCAACGACCCATGACTGTTACAACAATGACGCAAAATTTTAAATGGGGTTGGCGAGGTTCGAACCCACCCAATTGTGTAGGCCAGTCCACCCCATGGGTGACCCCTCATTCCACACTAAAAAAACAAAAAAAATGCCGATGGGGAGGAGGCCTGTGGGTTTTACCACAAGACATGCTTGAACCAATTTCCTTTGTAACCATATGTCGACCAAGTACCCAACGAGCGCAACTTTGTTTTGTTCACCCAATTTTTTTAATTAAACCCAATTTCATTTCAATTTACCAACGGACAAAGGAGAGAAGAACCCAGCCTGAATGTGGAAAACAAGGCGTGGAACCCTAACACAAGGGAATCATGAGGACTCTTTAAGATTCCCATGGAGCCAAATTTTCACAGTTTCAGAATTATGCCAAGTTTATACTCAAATGAACCAGAATTTCACCAAGAGTTTGATGGTGCAAAAAAAATTATGATCTGAGTAGTGGAATTCCCAAAGATAGACTGTTGAGGATGAAACCATGAAGGTGGAACCTTGACATAGGAATTTGCATAGAATCTAAAAGATTCCCTAGAGGCCCGAAAATGACAGTTTCAGAACTAGGCTGACTTTATGCTCATTTTTCTCAGTTTTTTCGCAAGGAACGCGATGGTGTGATCAATTTATTCATATGAGCAACTAAATTTCAGTTAGCTCGCATAAGAGAATATTTGAGGAATCTTTGAGATTCCCGAGGAGCCCAGATTTTACCAAGACAAAAAGGGTTCAAGTTTATACTCAAATTTCATGATTTTTCCTAGGAAACACAATGGTGCATGCTATTTCTTAATCGAGTAGTCAATTTTCAAGCCGTCCACAAAATTGGAGTTTTAAGGTGCATTATTGCCATGTTTTCATTTGATTTTTTCTGAGATGATGATTTTGATTCTGAGATCCATGTATGCCACTTTGTGAGAGGATCCTTGTATGCCACTTTATGTCGGAGACTGTTATTTTGTCATGCTAAAGGAGAGCTTGTATGAGTGAGAGTTCTTATAGAAGAATGTCTCGTGGAGAGACATGACACTCTGGTAAATGGGATTCATCCTTGTATTGACAAAGAATATATCATGTACTCATCATCATCTTGCAAAAACTAATGAATTATCCTCCCCACACTTAACACGGAGCCTAGAGATGTAGCCCACATTAGGTGAACTCCATTATCAATTTGTGTGTGTTCTTTGATTTGATGGTTTCCTTTATGTTTCCTCTTCTTTAAAGTATGCACATGTGGTTTTTCATACTCTTTCACATGCAATTATGCTAACATCATAAAAGTAAAAGAGCTTGGCTAATTCCCGTAGCTGAGAGAATTTGGATCACGGGGTGTGAAGTGAATCAAGGCTATAGATCAGACCTCTATTATGATTGCATGATTCAGAGGTGACACCCCAACAATGAGGGCCCCATAGAAGGATTTTCCATATCAAACCACTCCCCCCTGTTAACCCATGGTAGACTTAAGGGGCCCTAAAGTGAAACTGGCCCATTGATCTACCACTCCAGTGATCGCGCCATCCATCAGAGCCTCCACCAAAGTGTACACTCCTTCCCACCCCTAGACCCTGGATGCTTGGATTCGACCATCCAACTGTGGATCCCATGCACAAACACTAGATCCACACTGTCTCCATCGTGGCACTGCCACATCATAAAACTATTAGGTGAGACTAAATAGCATTACCACGTGGTTCCACGTGGCACTGCAATGTCCTTAGAAGTGTGGGTCCCACCCAACCTTTGCCCAACGTACAAGATCTGACCCTTTATCATCCGATCACACTTATGGTGATGGTGATGCTTACCACCTCCAAATCTTGTATGACCATGTTACTCTTGTGCGTAGTCAAATGAAAAAGGTTATGATTTGGTGAAATACTTAAGACTCGAGGCATCAAATTGAATGTCAAATCTCTTGTAGGAAATGGTGAAGGCAGGACATTGACCTCCATAGGTGAGATGAGCATGGAGCTCCATTCTCATGGGTCTATTATGTGTTTTCTCACTATGGTGGTTTACGAGTGAATCATTTACAATTTTTATTCAAAGAAACAATAACACGATATATGCTGTAGAGACTTGTAGTTTTTAGTCATCTTCACAAGTTATAAGCTTTCCATTATAGCCATACAAACACTCAACTATCAACATATAATTAAATAATAAATAATAAATAGAGTAGTAGCTCGATGGCACTACCGGTCATTGAAACATAACGTTCAAGATAGACAACAATAGGGTAATAACAAGATTAATCACCCACACAAGAATACGCATGATCATAGTAACATTTATCATTGGAACAAAGCATTCACAAAC
This sequence comes from Pinus taeda, assembly GCA_000404065.3. Classification (NCBI taxonomy): domain Eukaryota; kingdom Viridiplantae; phylum Streptophyta; class Pinopsida; order Pinales; family Pinaceae; genus Pinus; species Pinus taeda. The sequence goes on from APFE031176970.1 coordinate 120,756, forward strand.
TAAGAGCCAAATATACATAATTTTATACTTATACGAGTGAATTGAAATGGATGGAAACTGGAGGAGGGACTTCAACTCTCCACCCAACCATAAGCTAGATAGATGGAAATCTCTTTTGCGGTTGACCTACCCCATGCCATATCATAGTCTAAGGGGGTTATAGGCTCAAAGAAATTCACATCAAGGTTTTATCAAGTCCTCAAGAGGAGGAGTTCAATGATTGATGGTTTATCAATTTCCTCAAGCAATAAGCACCATAATGAACTTCATACTCCACAAAAACAAACACAAGGCTTCACCCAAGGCCCCATTGGGGTATTTACTCAGTTCTAGGAGACTGAACCCACTATTTAGGTAGTTTATCAACCACTTATTTTCAAGGAAAACAATGTAGAAGCATGTAGCCTACTATTCAAGTGGTTTATCAACTTACTTATCAAGTACTGATTGGTCTATTTTCAACAAGCACCACAATGACTCAACCTACCTAACTAGTGGTTTATCAACCTTCCAGTAAGCACCCAAGTGGTTTATTATCCCATTCATTAAGCATTAACCAATTTCATAGCTTATCCAACAAGAACTTAATGGTTTATAAAATTACTCGAAAAGCACTAAGTGGTTCAATTCTCCACTGAGATTCCCACTAGCCATATAGGCTTAGAGACACACGGTTCAATCCAAATCATTCTTCTCCACATAGTTTCTTCTATTTTCTATGTGTTTTCCTTGTGTCCACCCAAATTGTTCTTCACTACCTCTTGTCAATCACTTCTCCCATACACTAGTCACACATAAATGACCACACCCCCCTGTTCTATTGTGTGTGACCTTCTTCTCCTCGTCCCAAGGAAGTCACCCTCCTTGGTCTCAACCTGTGAGGAGGATGGACGCTGTTAGTGTCAGTGTCTTCACACTGCCACTAGTGATCAAAATTCAATCTTTTGCATTTCATACTAGGAGTCCCATTCTGATGAGTTACATTCCATTAGGTCATGGATCTACTGATGGTAGGGTTCATTTCAGTTTTTTCCCTCATGACATATATCTGTTGACCTCCTTTTTTAGTCAATGATTTATACTTATTTTCAGTTTATTTCATCAATTAGGTCTTCGGTCTTAGGGTTTTAATTTCATTAGATATTAGGGTTTTACGATGGTCAAGTTTCAGTGACTATTGATTAATAATGGTCAGCAGACACATGAGGATGATAATAATGGTCAGAAAAGTACTAATTTCTTAATTTGTAAGCCTAATAGTTTTGAGGTGAAAATAGAGCATTTGTATTTTATTGTTAAATCTCATGTAACTTTATTTATTTCATATGTAATAAATGGTTCCATGCTGCTCCTAGTCACTTGGTGATATCACCAAGTACTTGCCACTGCAAAAAGTCAAAGAAATTGAGCATCAGTTCACCTATCCAAGCAAAAGATCAAGCATCCAAAAAACAGAGTATTTGAAAAAGCACATAGACATTACAAAAGTGGTTTTCACCATAAAATATTAAAAAGTGAAAGTCATATAAAGCCATATCTCTTTGGATAATTTCATTATGCTAATGTTGAGATTCAAATGCTAAAGGAGAGCCAAAAGCACAATTTCTAAGTGTCATTGAGCAAAGGTGTGCAATCACTGCGTTTTTGGAGAAAATTAGATCGACGCTGTGCACCAGAGGCCAGCGCTACGCACCTGACCGGCGCTATGCACCTGGTAGATTTCCTCAGCGCAAAACTAAACGAGTTCTGTGCACCTTGGAGGCGCTACGCACCTGGGTGAGGTGCTGCACAGCTGGAAACCAAGCCCCGAATCGTTTCAAATCACTCCAATTTGCCTCAAATTTTCCAAGTTACTTCTTTGCAAGTTCTTGTTGAAAAAGGGTTTTTATAGCAAGTCTTGGTGATTCTCTCACTCATAAAGTCAAAACCTAGTGTTTTCACCAATCTGTCTCATAAAATTTAAAAGCTCACTCATTTATTGCCTTCCTATCTCATCCATTTGCTACTGTTCCCTAAGCCCCATTCCCTCATATAAATTTCCTAAACACCATTCCCTCATATATTTTACCCAAATCCCATTCCCACATATAAATTTCCCAAATCCTACACTATTCCCAAACCCTACTCACTCCCTAAATCCCATTCACACTCCCATTCACTCTCACCTACTCATTCATAAAATATCTTCATACTCATCTTTCATTCATCCACTCTATCTCTTCATTCACCACAAGTGATCACATCAATAAAAACAATGGAAAGAGACGGTGAATATGAGCTTGAATAAGATACCCTTAGCGACAGTTCCAAGGAGAGAAACATACAACACAGGAAGCCTCATAAAGGAGGAATGGTTATCAGAGAAAAGCCCACTAGTTTGAGGGAGTTGGAAGCCTACCCACTTGCCATTTCTTGCTTTAAGCACCAATCATGTTTTGGTTTTTGTGAAATGGTAAAAAGGGTTAAATTTCATCATGAGTTAGCAAGGTTGTTTGTGACACATTTGGACAACAATGAAGTATCCTTTGCCAGAATTACATTCACCTTATCACTAGCTATCATCTTAGAGGTTACAGGTATTCTAGATATGGGTGAAAAATGGAACAAAGGTCAGGATATTGATAGGGAGTACTATGAGCCCTTACATCAAGGCTAGATAAAAAGACAAACTCAAGAGAGTATTCCCCTTCAAGTTCTTGGAAGATAGGTTTTCTCCTTTAATGGTGATCATTATCAAGTACTTCACTTGTGAAGGTAGGTTCTCCCGATTGCATGCCTACCACATTAGACTGCTGATGCATTTCACTAGAGTAAGGATGATGAATATCCCTTACTTCATGTTCAGAAACATTGAGAAGATGACACTTATTGTAAAGAAGAAACCATATCCCCAATAGTTAACTAGCATCTACCACTACTCTTTGATTAAAATCATTGTTCTACATCAACTGAACCTTCTTAACATGCCATGGGAGACTTTCATTTCTCATGAGATGTTCAAAGTCCCACAAATCTTTTCATAAGTGCATCATGAAGAAGGTGGACCTTCATGACATGAAAAGTTCAAAGAGACTGAAACTGTTGGAGTGCTAGTGTTTGTGACATATAAGAGGGGCACTAGAAAACTTTTTACAGCTGCTAGGCGAGTATTATCTCCACAAGGAGTGGAAGGGGTCTCGCCTTCATCATCAGGCTACAGGAAAATGCTATCTCCAGAAGGAGTGGAAGGGGCTTTGCCTTCTTCTTCAGCTAAATAGGTACAGGTTGAGTAGAAAAGCAAGGGAAAAGGTAAAGGCAAGAAAAAGATGCATAAGAAGGATCTTAGCGATAAGCAAGAAAGAGATTTTGACCTTGTTGATCATGAGAAGACACAAGGAGTTGATGTCATTGACTTAGAAACTCAAGATAAAAAAACTGCCAAAGACATGATTATTAAAGTACAAGAGGCTAAGATACAATTCTTATCAGATAACTTGGAGAGCGCTAAGTGGGTCATCAAATATCTAGAGAAAGAAAACAAGCAATTGAGCGACAAGCAAGTCCTCATGGAGCTGCAAATGATCAAGGAAAACATGCAAAAGGTTAAGAAGGCCAAGGTCAAGTTGACTTCAATTGAACAAGAGATCAAGACTGATTGGGAAACTTGGCTTGAGAGGGTTAATATACACCTTGAGGGGCTGATTGAGAAGGCCAACAGAGACAAGAAGATGCTTCGCCACATGGCCTACCACTACATGACTCGCAACAAGATCTGCAATATAAGAATGATGAAGCTTAAGGCTAGGTTGAGGAAGGCCTTAAGGAGCAAAAAGGAGCAAGAAAAGTTGAAAATCTTGGCTGAAGCCTCACTAGCCAATCAAAGAAACTAATGGTGGTGCCTTGTGCCAAATCTAGGCAAGTTTTGATAAATTTTTTCCATTTTCAAATTTTGAAATTTTGAACACAGAAAATTTCCCTAGGTGCGCAGCGCCACCGACATTGCGCTTTTCACTAGAGGACTTTTTGAAGAAATGGCTTGTATATCTAGATTCAGCATGGTGAGATCATCAAACCTAGAAAATCACAACAATTTTGGAGCAAAAATAGGTCACCAAAAGGCCCAAAAACTACCAAAAAATGACCTCTCTGCCTCTTTTTGGACACACAAAAGCAGCCTTGGGAGATTTCACTTTGAAGGGGAAAATGACCTCCAAATTAAAAAAATCAATATGTTCTAGAAACTAGATAGGAAGACCTTTCCAATGAGCTATCTTGGCTCAATTTGGCCAAGGGGAAGGCCTCCAAAACTAGGTCTGAAGCGGCGCTACACACTTGGCTAGTGGCGTCGCGCATAGAGCCAGTTTGCCCAAAAAATCCAGTTTTCGCCCAGTTTCTCTGCAAGTTGACTTTTTCTCTCTTCATGGATGAATTTATGTTTGTAATTAATGCCATGACATGTAAATGTGATTGTGAAATGATCTTATAGGGTAGATTCATGAGTTTGAGTTGGTTTTGGGGTCAATGAATCAGTGTCCATGGTTTTAGAGGCAAGCTGTTCCACTGCCTATATTCCTGTTCCTTGCTTGGAAATGGTTGTAACAGTTCCTTATCTCTTGGATTCGACCCCTGATGGCTAGCATAGGTGGTTTGATGTCTATATTATGTATTTTTTCAGTCATTAGCAAAGGTTGGACTCTCTTGGATGCTCTGAGCTATATTGTACACCTTTATCAAAAGTTTGGAAAGGAAATAAACCAGGATTTGTAGCTATTTTTATGGGATACTTGTGGTAATGTGTTTTTGCATAGTTTCTTCTTCTGTTATTAGTTTTTATCATGTGTTATGTGTGCCAAAATATAATTCATTCTTCTATCTAAATGATATCAAGATAGATAGGTAGAATACATTGGTTACAGTGCTCTGCCTTGGGAAACCATTTAGTTTTTGATGTTTTCTACTGTTTGAAGTGGATACATGATATTTGCATGCCCTCCTCAGCCCCTCACCAGTCTTATAACTACCATCTCACTCAATTTCAAGTGCAAAAACACCTACCTTTCTCGCCCCATAGAACACCCTGCAATCCTAACTGGATTTCCCGGACCCAAAGCTGCCTGCTCCATTTGATCCAACAACAAAACCATCAAAAATCAATCAAAAACCATAGAGCTACTATACCTAGCCTAAAATCCATATTTGATTCAGTCATATTGACTAATATTGACAAGGAGAGAGCCTTATCCCAACCTGGTAGGGCTAGCTACTAGGTTAAGCTTGGATTGTGGTTACCCTAGAATTGCTTCAATTCAACCTGAGGTCAATCTAGGACCTAACAGACACTGTCCTTTTTTTCCTCTACACCCACTCTAGAACTTTATTAACTATCAGTGTAGGCAACTTGTGTTAGGGTAGTTTTTGTGGGTTTAAATGCACTGGGTATGGTTGTCTCATGACCCTTCATAGGCCCTTCCCACTTAAGAAATCTAGATTCATGTTCCCTCAGTACAACTAGTCAATTATTTTTTTACACAAATTTACATAAGTTTACATAGTGGCATTTACAATTATGGTGTGGAGCAAAAAGGGCTATTACAAACTCCATCCCCTTAAGGGAGCACCATCCTTGGTGTTCTAAAAGAACATAAACAACATTACAGAAAATGAACTTTATATTTACAACTCTTACATTCATTTACACAGTAAACAAAAATGGGTGAGATAAGCTCATTTGGTTTTCATTTTCACAGGTGGATTCATTTGGTCCAAAGTGCTTCCACTACACCTTGACCTATTATATGACTCAATTCTAGAGCTCAATCTTCCTTAGATCTATGATACACAAAGTTTTTAGATGGAACTCTCACTCTAATTCCACTTGTATCACAAACCAATCCAAGATATGATTAGTGTCACATACATACTTTTTAAGCAAAGAAATGTGAAAAACATCACATTCCTTCACTATGGGTGGTAAGGCCAATCTATAACCAAATGGCCCCACTCTTTCTATTAGTGTCAGTCTTTGAAGCCTTCCGCCAGCAATCAAACATGCTCTTACAGAGTGGTCTTAGGGTGTCAAAGTCAAATTTTGTCATTTCAGTAAGTCTTCAAGTAAAATTTGGTCACTAGGTATAAGGTCTAGGATTTGTTTTCACTCCTTTCAAAGTTTTCCAAGTGTCAGTCCATGTCACCATTCGGCTGATGTACCATCATTCAAAGAGTTGTCATCATCATTTCAGGTTCCAATGGGTCATTTTACACCTTGTTCCTGCTTCAGTTGTACTTGGGTAAGGCTCATTTCCCTCTCCTAGGGTTTTGAAGGTAATTTTTCTTGGATGGTCAAATCATCAATAAAACTTGTATCCTGATGCTTATACACCTTCCCCTATCCTTAATATACCTTCTTAAGCACTTCCCATCACTGATATCCCTCAAATTCATCATTTTCCCACAAACCCTAGCCTATTGCTACAATTTGACAATTTTCTAGGCTAGGCCTGTGTTTTTCCCTTTTGGACCCCTTCCCCTCACTAAATATTTGAAATTCCACTTTCCCCTTCTTCTTAACATCCCCCCCTATTTTCCAGAATTTTCTCAAGAATTTAGAAGCCCCTTATCCCCTTCATTTCCCTTCATTTCTACAAATCCCCCTGTTCCACATATCAGGATAGGTTTTATTAAAATGATGTTTTTGAGAAATAGAAGATGAATTTGACAAAAATGAGAGAGGTTTTTTTCCATAATTTACCTAAGAAGAAAAAACTCGTTCAGTTTTTACACAAGTTTCATGGTTTGGGAGAAAGGTCGAAAACATCATTTGACTCAGGAGGGTTGCTGCACCTCTGGAGTGACCTTGGTAGACGGAATGACCAAATGACTTTCTTGATGAGTCAAATGATAATTAGACACAAATATCTTTCCAATGAGCTATCATGAGCTCAATTTGGAGTTGAGGAAGACCTTCAAAAGTTGACTTCAACAACAATTTGCATTTAGGCAGCCTCATTCTGCACATTTTGACCAGTCTTGGGAGATTGGACTTTTGATAAGGAAACTGAACTCCAAATTGAAAAATTCAAGATGTTCTGGCAAGTAGACTCACCAAGATTTCAAAAAAGCTATCACATTCCCAATTTGGACACTAAGAAGGCCTCCAAAAGTGGTATGCAAAATGACACTGCGCATGTGAGGTCGGCGCTGCGCATCTGGGAGGCGCTGCGCACCTGGCAGTCAGTCCTAGTGTAGAATTGAACGGGTGCTGCGCACCTGAGAGGCACTGTGCACCTGGGTGAGGTGCTGCGCACCTACCCAGCCAAGCCCCAAAACACTCAAATCACTCCAAATTTCCAAATTCATCCAAGTTTACCTCTTTGCAAGTAAGTACATCAATGTTTCTTGATTGAAAAGGGTTTTTTCATCAAGTCTTGGTGATTCTTTCACTCATAAAGTCAAAACCCTAGTGTTCACACAAATTGTCTCATAAAATTTACAAGCTCACTCTCTTATTGTTTTCCTATTTTATCCATTTTTTTATTGTTCCCTAAACCCTACACTATCCCCAAACCCTACTCACTCCCTAAATCCCATTCACACTCCCATTCACTCTCACCTACTCATCCATAAAATCTCTTCATACTCATCTTTCATTCATACACTCTATCTCTTCATTCACCACAAGTGATCACAACTATAAAAACAATGGAAAGAGACAATGAATATGAGCTTGAATAAGACACCCTTAGTGACAGTTCCAGGGAGAGAAACATACAGCACAGGAAGCCTCATAAGGGAGGAAGGATTATCAGAGAGGAGCCCACCAGTTTAAGAGAGTTGCAAGCTTGTCCACTTGCCATTTCTTGCTTTAAACACCAGTCATGCTTTGGTTTTTGTGAAATGGTAGAAAGGGTTAAATTTCATCATGAGTTGGCAAGATTGTTTGTGACACATTTGGACAACAATGAAGTAACCCTTGCCAGAATTACATTCACCTTATCACTAGCTGTCATTTCAGAGGCTATAGGTATTCCAGATGTGGGTGAAAAATGGAACAAAGGTCAAGATATTGATAGGGAGTACTATGAGCTTTACATCAAGGCTAGATATAAAGACAAACTCAAGAGAGTATTCCCCTTCAAGGTTTTTTGGAAGATAGGTTTGATCCATTGATGAAGATCATTATCAAGTACTTTACTTGTGAAGGTAGGTTCTCTTGATTGTATGCCTACCACATTAGACTGCTGATGCATTTCACTAGGGTAAGAATGATGAATATCCCTTACTTCATGTTCAGAAACATTGAGAAGATGGCACTTATTGTAAAGAAGAAACCATACCCCCAATAGTTAAATAACATTTTCCACTACTTTTGATTAAAATAATTATTCTACATTAGTTGAACCTTCTTAACATGCCATGGGAGACTTTCATTTTTCATGATATGTTCAAAGGCCCACAAATATTTTCATCAGTGCATCATGAAGAAGGTGGACCTTCAGGACATGAAAATGTCAAAGAGACTGAAACTGTTGGAGTGCCAATGTCTGTGACATATGAGAGGGGCACTAGGAAACTTTTTGCAGCTGCTAGGAGAGTATTATCTCCACAAGGTGTGGAAGGGGTCTCGCCTTCGTCATCAGGCTACAGGAAAATGCTATCTCCACAAGGAGTGGAAGGGGCTTTGCCTTCTTCTTCAGTTAAATAGGTATAGGTTGAGCAACAAAGCAAGGGAAAAAGGTAAAGGCAAGAAAATAATGCATAAGAAGGATCTTAGTTATGAGAAAGAAAGAGATTTTTACCTTGTTTATCATGAAGAGACATAAGGAGTTGATGTCATTGACTTGGAAACTCAAGATACAAAGACTGCCAAAGACATGATCATAAAAGAACTAGAGGCTGAGATACAATTTTTATCAGATAACTTAGAGAGGGCTAAGTGGGTCATAAAATATTTAGAGCAACAAAACAAACAATTGAGCGACAAGCAAGTCCTCATGGAGCTGCAAATGATCAAGGAAAACAGGCAAAAGGCCAAGAAGACTAAGATCAAGTTGACTTCAATTGAACAATAGATTGAGATGACAGGGAAAATTGGCTTGAGAGAGTTAATATACACCTTGAGGGGCTGATTGAGAAGGCCAACAGAGACAAGAAGATACTTCGCCACATGGCCTACCACTACATGACCCGCAACAAGATTTGCAACATAAGAATGAGGAAGCTTAAGGCTAGGTTGAGGAAGGACTTAAGGAGAAAAAAGGAGCATGATAAGTTGAAAATCTTGGCTGAAGCCTCAATAGTCCATCAAAGCAACTAATGGTGGTGCCTTGTGCCAAATCTGGGCAAGTTTTGATAAATTTTGTCATTTTTCAAATTTTGGAATTTTGAAAACAGGAAATTTCCCTCGGCGGCGCTGCGCTTTTCCCTGAAGGAATTTTTGAAGGAATGAATTATATATCTTGATTCATCATGATGAGAGCATCAAACCCAGAAAATCTTAGCAATTGTGGAGCAAAACTAGGTCAACAAAAGGTAAAAAAACTACCAAAAATTGACCTCTCTGCCTCTTTTTGGACACATTGAAGCAGGCTTGGGATATTTCACTTTTGAGGGGAAAATAACCTCCAAATGAAAAAAGTAAAGATGTTCTAGAAACTAGACAGGAATACCTTTCCAATGAGATATCTTGGACTCAATTGGGCTAAGGGGAATGCCTCCAAAAGGGGCTAAGAAGCGGTGATGCGCATAGATCTAGTTTGCCAAAAAAACCAGTTTTCGCCTAGTTTTTCTGCAAGTTGACTTTTTCTCTCTTCATGGATGAATTTATGATTGTAATTAATGCATGGTATGTAAATGTAATTGTGAAATTATCTTAGAGGGTAGATTCATCAGTTTTAGTTGGTTTGGGGGTTAATGAATCAGTTTCCATGGTTTTAGAGGCAACCTGTTCCACTGCCTATATTCCTGTTCCTTATTTGGAAATGGTTGTAACAATTCCTTATCTCTTGGATTCGATCCCTGAAGGCTAGCGTAGGTGGTTTGATGTCTATATTATGTATTTTTTCAGTCATTAGCAAAGGTTGGACTCTCTTGGATGCTCTAAGCTACATTGTACACCCTTATCAGTAGTTTGGCAAGGAAATAAACCAGGATTTGCAGCTATTTTATGGGATACTTGTGGTAAAGTTTTTTTGCATAGTTTCTTCTTCTGTTATTAGTTTTTCTCATGTGTTATGTGTGCCACAATCTAATTCATTTCTTCTAGCTGAATGATATCAAGATAGATAGGTAGAATACATTGTTTACAGTGCTCTGCCTTGGGAAACCATTCAGTTTTTGATGTTTTCTATTGTTTGAGAAGGATACATGATATTTTCATGCCCTCATCAGCTCCTCACCAGTCTTATACTTCTCATCTCACTCAATTTCAAGTGCCAAAGCACCTACCTACCTCGCCCCTTAAAACACTATCCTGACTTGATTTCCCGGACCCAAAGCTGCATGCTCCATTTGATCCAAGAACAAAACCAAAAAAATCAATCAAAAAGCCTAGAGCTACTATATCTAGCCTAAAATCCATATTTGATCCAGTCATCTTGACTGAGATTCACAAGGAGAGAGCCCTCTCCCAACCTGGTAGGGCTAGCTACCAAGTTAAGTGTGGTTAGTGGTTATCCTAGAATTGCCTCCCTTCAACCTGAGGTCAATCTAGGCTCTAACACTTTCCAAAATACGAAATGGTCTACAAAATTTTGGTGCCAACTTAGCAAAAGACCCCACTTTTAGCAAATTCTTTCTTGGTTTGATGCTGAGATATGCATGCTCTCCCACTTGAAATTCCTTTTGCATTCTTTGTTGATATGGTACCTCTTTTTCTTATCCTGGAATGATTTTAATTTATATATAATATTGGTTACCTTCTACTCCATTTCCTTCACCATGTTAGGTTCAAGAACCACTTTATTCACTAGATCATCCCAGCTAATGGAAGTGCTATATTTTGTACTATATAAAGCCTCGAAAGGCATCATATTCAATGACTCTTAATACCCATTTTTGCATGCAAATTCAATCAGTGGTAGGTGCCCTTCCCACATCTTTGGTTGATGCATGGCATACATCCTCAACATGTTTTCCAATATTTTGTTCCCCTTTTTAGTTTTTCCATTAGGATGAGGGTGATATGTAGTGCTAAAGGAAAATTGGGTTTAAAAATTGGGAAACAATGTATTCCAAAAGTTTGAAGTGAATTTGGCATCCCAACACAAAATGATATTCTTGGGTATGCCATGCAACCTAAACATTTGCTTCATAAAGATCCGAGTTATGTCAATTGCATTGTGAATGGAATTGACATGTATAAAGTGATTTTCCTTGCTCAATTTGGCTACCACCACCATAATGACAACATGTTTCCTTGGTGTCTTTGAAAATCCCATGAAGAAGTCCATGGATATGACTTCCCACTTCCACTTAGGTATTAGAATTGGTTGTAACATTCCCACTAGGTGAATTCATTTTGCTTTAACTTGTTGACATTCCAAGTACCTGATAATGTATCAAACAATGTCCTTCTTTATGCCTGGACAATAATATATCTTTTTCATGGCTTTTATCATTTCATGATAACCAAGATGGCTAGAGTAATGTCTTTGTGAAACTCATCCAAGGTGAGCTTCTTCAAGTCACCCATATAAGGTACATACTACCTATCCTTGAATTTCAACATTCCATCCTCCGTGTGTGTATAATTATTAATCAATGACCCTTCTGGTTCCCTCTATAAGAAATATTTCACATGTTTAAAGTTCTCGTCTTGTGTCAAGGATTCCTTTATCTTTTCTTTGATAAAAAATTGGAAAGTTCTCATGGCTGCTGTTATATACCTAGGGGGGGTAATAGGGGGTACCGAGGGAGGTACCCAAGGTAATAATGTAATAATGGGATGGGCCACAGTAATAAATAAGGTGGTTAACCCATGTCATGTAAGGGACCACAAGTAGTTAATAATAATGTAAGGGGCCCTTGGTATTAGTTGATGGTATGAGGAAACCATGTTAATGATGCATGGTATTGTATGTATGAGGCCTATATAGAGGCTAGAGACTCCACATGGAGAGATATGAAGATAAGTATTCTTGTATGAACAGGCATATGGCTTGTGGAGTATTCTCCTTCCTTAAGGAGTGAATGTATGGTGTTGCCCCACCTTAAGGGTTTGATAATAAAGAAGCATTTCTATCTATTCATATCTTATTATTCTTGGGTTATTTCTATTATCATAATATTTCCGGTTTAGATCTACAAATGGTATCAGAGCTATATTTTTGGATCTAACCCAAAAATATATGATAACAGAAATAACCCAATAAATAACAAGATCAAAATAGATAGAATGCTTCTCTTTATTATTAAACCCTTAAGGCAGGGCAACACCATACATTCACTCCTTAAGGAAGGAGAATACTCCACAAGCCATATGCCTGTTCATGCAAGAATACTTCTCTTCATATCTCTCCATGTGGAGTCTTTAGCCTCTATATAGGCCTCATACATACAATACCATGCATCATTACCATGGTTTCCTCATACCATCAACTAATACCATGGGCCCCTTACATTATTATTAACTACTTGTGGTCCCTTA
>APFE031176970.1:140742-217398 GCA_000404065.3 Pinus taeda
GCAAGCAAATTTTTACAGGAAAAGATGATGGTCCGACTATTGAAGAATTCCTACAAACAATAAAGCTCAACTATGGGATAGTTTGGAGGATTTCAGGGTGGCTTAATTTAAAAGATGAGGCTGCCGAATGGTGGTTCTCACTTGACCGCAAGCAGTTGGCCAAACTCTCAGATGTAGAATTTGAACGAGTCTTTTTAGACAAATGGTCTCGGGCTAGGAAAAGGGAGAATGAGACACATAAGGGATTAATTCCTACTGGTATATTCTTATTACAGGTTCATGGATTGATTCAGAAGGAGAAAATCATTGTGTCTATAAATCTGAGTTGCAAGCAAAATCTCATAAATGTCAACTTGGCAAAAAAATTGCAAATTTCAGCAAAACAAATTGAAAACACCCCCTATGAGTGATGTAATATGTTCAAGTGTACAAGGATTTGAAGATTTCTAGGTATAGAATGGTTGCAATGCGTATTTTTTGCTTCAGGAATGACAATAATGGAGTTGTTTGGGATATCCTTGTGATGAATCCTGGGTACTATCAATATTAATGTGCAGAAGAAATTCCTGAAGCTATGGTATAAAAAGAAGAAAATTACATTACAGGATATTTCCATCAATAAACAGGTAGAGTCCACGAAGGTTGATGCAGAAGATGTTCCAGGGACTGATATATCAGATGATGAACAGTTAATGGTTGGAAATCAAACACAAACAGAGGTGGAAGCTGAAAAGGTAACAAGTATTGACACATCTGATGAGGATTCAGTGGTTGAAGTCATATTGACACCACGACAGGCACCACAGCCGGATGAATTAAAGAAGAAGACATCATGGGTTAAAACTTCAACATATCATCACCCACATCACCCCGCAAGACAACCGTCAAGATGGCAACCAAAGAGTCACATGACGGATACAAAGGAGAGATGATCCACCTACTACACAGCAACACAGAAGAGCGGCCACGATCAACTTCCATCTCAAGCGAGCGAGGCACCAGCGAAATCGAGGGTTCACCTTTCTCTTGGATGGCTAGATGCACGTGCATGGTACCAGTGGACTACTCTTTTGAGTAGATCTTATTATTTGTGTTCTTCCCATGTTTCGGGACGAAACATGCTTAAGGGGGTGGAATGTTATATACCTAGGGGGGATAATATGGGGTACCAAGGGAGGTACCCAAGGTAATAATGTAATAAGGGGATGGGCCATAGTACTAAATAAGGTGGTTACCCATGTCATGTAAGGGACCACAAGTAGTTAATAATAATGTAAGGGGCCCATGGTATTAGTTGATGGTATGAGGAAACCATGGTAATGATGCATGGTATTGTATGTATGAGGCCTATATAGAGGCTAGAGACTCCACATGGAGAGATATGAAGGGAAGTATTCTTGTATGAACAAGCATATGGCTTGTGGAGTATTCTCCTTTTTCGTAGCCCGAGACCATTTGTCTAAAAGGAATAGTTCAAATTCTATATCTGAAAGTTTGGTCAACTGCTTGTGGTCCAGTGAATTCCACCATTTTGTAGCCTCATCTTCTAAATTAAACCACAATGTATCCCTCCAACGTGTCCCATAAAAACGCTTTTTTCCCCTTATGAGTTCTTCAATAGTCATACCATTATCATTCCCTGTAAAAAATGCCTTGCTAGAGTCCATGAATGGTTGGAAAAAAATTCACTTACTTTGGCGAAAAAAAAATTTTGCAAAAACAAAAGCAAAAAGATACAAAATTGTGAAAAGACTGTGACAAACCTCCAAGTAATGACCAAAGGAAATCAAATTAAGAATTTCTCAAAAGAGAGACTCAAAACCAGTCAAACAAGACTCCAACACACTCAAGCAGTCAAAAAAGATGTGGCAAGATACAAATCCAAGCTCAGAAGACTGGCAAACAAGCGAACTGAAAAGGTTAAGAGGCCTGGCGTGACTGTCAGGCTTTAACTCGCGCTATAAAGGGATTGGCATGGATTGTCAGTTAGCAACATGCGCCAACTGGCGTGACTGTCAGAGGAAAAGTCGCGCTAATAAAGTTTGCCCAGTCAAAAAGAAAAACAAGCGGTCCAAAGCTTGGTTTACAGTATCTAGGGAGGCCAGGAAGCAAGAGGCAGCAAGAAATTCAATCCTGAAAGTTATCCTAATCAAGCAAACAAGAGAAAACCAAAGAGGCAAGACAAACTCCAAATTGTTCAGTCCGTAAACCAAACTGGAGATTGACTGAAGCGGCTTGGATCTACTTCACTAATGCAAAGCAATATTGTTTCGAAGGCTATCTGGCCGTACTTCAGGCTCCGTCTAAAGTTTACAAATCAAACAACAAGCTAACTCCCTAGCGGAGTCGCCAAATTCTTGGAGAGGTAAATCCCCTCTACGGATAGAGGCGATCCCTACTAGCCCAGAACGGGTCTAGCAACAATTAAACAATGCTATGACGCAAGTTCCTAATTGCAAATAAAAGGTAGGTGATGAAGACCTACTTGGGTTCCAACACTTTTGTTCGTAGAAGAGACGTCGCCCACACTCCTTTGCCTTGGCCGGTCACAATCCTCCACTATCCTCGTGAATGGACACCTGCACACAAAGAGAACAACACAAACACAAGCGTGAAATCTAATATATGCAATTATACATCAGTCAGGAAGGACATAATTCAACATTAATCATTACAACAATGAGAATGGAACCATAATGATAGTCATCTATTATTAATAATCAACAAAGGAGAATACAACTAGCGTCCTGACGTCAAGTCCTCCTTTGTCTGGGTGCTCAGCTACACAAGTCTTGCAAAGCTTGAAGGGATGAGGGACAAGCCTCTCTCCCTTTGGTGACAAGATCTCCTTACTTAGGTTAAGCCTTATGGACACAAAGAAGGCTCTTGCAACTCTAATCTCTTGGTATCTTCCTTTCAGTACCAGTATAATTACCACTACCACTAGAACTAGAACTAGCTTGCTCAAGCCATGGAAACAAGCTTTTATAGATGAGAAGGAAGAGATAAGATCAATCACAGCAATAATGGATTTGGCTTCATCACTTGGAAACTTCTATGGAATGGTGGCAAAACTACTTCCCATTCAAGGAGATTCGAAGCCAAACCATCCTCACTTAACTTGGATTCAGGTGGTGAATGAGTTGGATAGAACTTTCGGAGATTGATTAGTTCAAAACTTTTCCCAATAAGGTTGGCGCGATTGCGACTCTGGGACGGAGCGCTAATGGCGCGCCCCTCTTATAAAATTTTCCCCATTGGCGCGGGCATAACACAGTGGGCCAGCACTAATGTAAAAAGGGTTGTTTTTAAGGGCAAGGTGCAGGAGATGTCTTCAGGACATATGAAGCTCATGTTCAGAGGTGAATGATGCAAGTGGTTTCAAGTCTTGTCACTTCTTACAAGTCCCGGAATGAGTCCTCCAAGATGCGGGAGAGGGGTAACAGGGACGGTGACAAACGGTGACAAATTACTGTGTAACAGAAGCCTTTGATAGAAAGGCAAAAGCAGATAGTTTTCAGGTTGGAGACTTGGTTCTGAAGTGGGATGCACTAAAAGAGAAGAAAGGCAACCATGGAAAGTTCGATGCTCTATGGACAAGACCTTTTGTCATCGCCCAGATCCAAGGGAACAATACTTTCATGCTGCAAAGTATGGAAGGAGAGATAGTTTTTGATCTTCCAGTTAATGGGCGATTTTTGAAAAATTATGTTGTTTAAGGTCTTTGGGCCTTAAAGTTGTAAATATGTTGTTTTATCTATTTTAGTGTAAGCTTAATTAGACTCCATGCCCAATGGAACACTAGGAAATTTTGCTCATCTGGTTTTGACAGGAAAGGCATTGGTCTACAGTTCTTGAGACCTCACAGGGAGGATCTCATCCCCAGAAGGAGCCAGTGTTAGCTCTGCTACATACCTTTGATATTGGAGGATCAGAAATAAGATTGGTTGGTTCGGTTATGCTTCAAATGAGCTCCTAATGGTCATTCTTTCCTTTTCCTTTACCCTGCTCATCCTCCCTTCATCTCCCTTACCCGTGCATTTCTGTTAAAAACCATATAAAACACCTGTTTCTTAAGCTCCGAGCGCTAAAACCCAAAACCTCATAAAACCGCACCCATGCAACTTTTCACCTTCGTAAGCTCGCCACCTATAGCCTCACTCACTGATTTCCACCCACCGATCCAACGGCTCTCGTTGCGCTCGACAAAGAGACCCATGCGATTGAATCCCCGCCGTCTGATCATCTCTGCCGGAGATCCAACAGCAGTCGCTCTCCCCGTGTCCACAAAGCGATGAAACATTAACGCACGATGGAGAGTGGTTTTCCTCTCTCCCCCGCCACCACGCGTCAGGCACCGAATGGAATTGCACACCCTCGCTCTTTACTACCCAACGCCCCAAAGGCGGTGCAACCAATACCGCTTACCGCTTCACCTCATGACCCCGCCCGATAACCACCGTGCGCTTTCGCCGCCCAACCACTGTTGGATCTATCTGCCTGAGATCCAACGGCCCACGTTCGCTCTGCTCCCACTTCTTCCGATACCCTCCACCAAGCCATCTCTGTCGTCTATCCTTCCTATCCGACGACCGATCTTTCTCCCTCATCTAACTCATCCATTCGCCACGCAATCCACATTCCTTGAACATTCCGTGTGCCCGAAGGATGAAAGTGACCGGCCTACTAGTAACAGTCACAATCGCTCCTCAACAACCACATTTAACATACAGTATGGCCAAGGAGGAAAAGGACAGAGCTTGAGCGTGTAACTGCATTTAGCAGTTATGGAACTTCATGGATACAAACACTCCAGCTACCGGAGAGGACAGCAGAGCACCTATAAAGATCAGATTCATCCACCAAAGCAAGCAAACGCACTCATAGGGTCCATCAGGTAGTTAAATGTAGTTGGTGGTCAATTATGACCCCTCCATAGCTAAAGTGGCCAAGTGCCTTTGTAATGAAACTCTATATATACCCACAAACAAGATGTAATCAGGGTTGATGGTTGATGTTTTGATGTAAGGTTCAACTTCTAACGACTGTAACTATTTTGATACTTGCAGCATCTCATCTTCATTTTTAGCTAATACAAGCTTCTTTTGTTGTTAATTTCTCACTTTCCATTTATCTTCTCTTCCAAGCTGTGCCTGATATGTTGCATTCCTTAACTCTTGATGTTTAGCACTAGAGTAGATGTCATCCTATCTCTATGTTAAAGTCCTGCATGTATCATTGAATAAGTTATTCAGGTTTCTCTTCATCTGGTGCCAGAGAGCTATAATCATATATGTGCATTAGTAGATTAGATTTGCAGACTTCTTTACCAGTTGTAGCCGGCCATCACATGGTCTTTTGCATCTACTAGTGTGGTCGTATTCTCCATGTTCACCCAATCCTAAAGTGTGAGTAGTTGGTGGTCTAAATCCTTGTATTCTGGGGGTGTTCACACATGTCTCGAGTTAAGCGAAGTAGAAGTGGTTATCTAGCTTGGACAAGCATCATTCCTTCCATTCATCCATTTGCAACATTAAGTTGAATTTATATGTTACCAGACATCTCCGAAATACAACCTAGGAGAGTTTCTTGGAGTCCTAACAACCTTCTTGTTTGAATTTTTTGTCATCTGTCGAATCTATGACTATGTAGAAGATGAGCAGAAGTTGAAACTGTTTCCTTCTACCCTCAAGGATGCAGCATTGCGCTGGTTCATGGGGTTACCTGGCAACAACATCACAACTTGGGCTCAGATGCAGCAAGACTTTAATAACAAATACCGAGACTACTGTAGGTCAAAGGATACCAAGGAAGAAATCTTTCGAATGACCATGGGAAGCGATGAACCCTTGGAAGATTATGAAGAGAGGTTTCAGCTCAGTTATAAAAGGGTCAGTGCACACTTGACCCCGAATCTTTGAAGTTGGTCCTGCTCAGAGGGGTCCCAGAAGACCTTCTAGATACCCTCCATTTTCTGGCTGGGGGGCATCTACCAACTACCTTATGATGACATAAATACTGTGTTTAGAAGCCATTCTAGGGAAGCCAAAAAGAGAGGTAGGGGAAGTCAACCCTTAGCCAGTACATCCTCATCCAGTTCATCCCATAGAGGTGAATTTGAAAATCTGCTAGAAGATTTCAAGAGCGAGATGAGGCAGAATCTTGCCATGCAAATGGATACCTTGCATATCAAAAGGAAACAAGAGGAAGCAGAAAGGACATTGGCCATTTTTTGTCCTAGGTGCACTAGAAGGCATCCTAGGAATGAATGTCCATTGAACTCTATAGAAGTGTGTTCATTCTGTGAAGAAGACCATTCTACGAATCAGTGCCCTTCCTTCCCCGGACTTAAAGTTGCATACCAGGGGGCTGAAGGAACCACTGAGCCACTTTATTTCATGAACCAAAGGAGGCCACATGGGGCTCGACCTTACCAACAGGGAATGGAAGATACATCCCAGACATATTACAACCCCAATCAAGCCACTTCCATGCCTTCTTGGGGTCCCCATGCTCATCCTTCCTGGTCTACACCCCCTCCTTGGTCATATCCATCTTAGTACCATGCTCAACTAGCTGCTCATTCATTTCACTCTTATGCTCATCCACAGCCTTAGTGGAATGCACCTCATCATGGGTGGAGGCCCCAGTACAACTCTCCTCCCACTCTTTTGCCTCCACCACCTGCTCAACCACAAACATTGCCTCCTGCTCCACTAAGGCAACCCCAAATACCTACTCAACCAAACTTGAACCCGAATAAGAGACAGGCCCAGCATGTATATAGTGGGGAAACATCATGCCCAACCTATGCTGTGGAGATTCAGGAGATTAACCTATGATCTAGGAAGGTTCTCCCAGATAACCAACCTCCCCCCAAGGAGGATGAGGAAGAAAAAGAGGAAAGTGAACCAAAAGACATTCCACCCTTTCTTGAGAGATTAACTGGGACAACACAACCTACCCCAGAAGAAACTGAACTTCTGGGAGAACTGAAACAATTATGTGTAAAGATGCCACTTCTCCAAGCCATAAAGGATGTGCCTATATACAACAATATGATTAAGGAGAAGTGCTTCAGGCACCCAGGTAGGTGTAGGAGAGATGCCCCAACTATCAATGTCATAGGACAACTGTCCGACCTAATGTTGGGGCAGGTAATCTGCCCGAAATATCTAGACCCTGGAAGCCCTGTAGTTGATGTCCACATCAGTGGCACCATAATCTCCCATACCTTGATTGATCTAGGGGCTACCATTAATGTGATGACCAAGGACACTATGCTCAAGTTCAACCTTCAGGGTTCCCTGAGAAAGACCACATCAATTCTTCAGTTAGCAGACTGCTCCACCGTGACCCCTGAGGGGAATGTGGAAGATGTAATGGTCTCCATCGATTCTTGGGAGTACCTTGTTGATTTCCTGGTTCTCCAACCGAAGGCAAAGCTCACTGGGTATCCTCTCATCCTGGGAAGACCTTGGTTGGCTACTACAGATGCCTACATCAGTTGTCGAGCTCGGAACATGACAATTAAGAATGGACATATGTCCAAGCAGCTAGTCCTATACCATCCTGCCCAACCTTTGTTAGAACATGATTTACCTCTCTGGCTGGAGGAGGAAGATGAGGATGAAGTCTATTCCGCACCACTATGTGCAGTGGAAGCTACCATGGGGGTGGGCCACAAACCGAGGATGATCTTATTGAAAACTTGATTCAGAATCCACCCACTAGTGTGTTTCCATTAGAAGAGCTGGTGGAAGAAACCCAAGCCAATCCTTTAGTTGATATCTGTGTGGCTGACCCAACCTCTCTCCGAGTTAAAAATGTGGAATTCAGCCCAGAAAGAACCTTGAATATCAACTCATCCCTATCCACCTCTCACGAGAAAGAACTGTGTAGCTTATTGAGAAACCACTTGGATGCCTTTACTTGGAGCTATAAGGAGATGAAGGGAGTACACCCTTCAGTCTATACTCATCACATTTACATTAAGGAAGATTGTGAATTAGTCATGTAGCCTCAGAGGAGGATGAATCCAGCCCTTAAGGACATTTTCAAAGAAGAACTGCAAAAGTTACTAGATGCAAGATTCATCTTCCCTATCCCTGACAGCGAATGGCTCTCTCCTTTGGTGCTAGTGCCAAAGAAAACTGGGAAGTGGAGAATCTGTGTCGATTATCGGGAACTAAACAAGGCCACCACAAAGGACCATTTTCCTTTGCCTTTCATAGATCAAGTGTTAGATGGCCTGGCAGGGAAGAAGTTCTTCTCCTTCCTAGATGACTTTAGCGGGTACAACCATACCCAAATCAGCCTGGAAGACCAAGATACAACCACTTTCACTTGTCCTTGGGGTACCTTTGCATATCGGGTCCTTCCTTTTGGATTGTTCAGTGCTCCCGCCACTCTCCAGAGAGCAGTACTGAGAATATTTGCTGAACCGGTTCATGATGCAGTGGAAATCTATATGGATGGCTTTACCCCTTATGGTTCTAACTTCCAGGAAGCTTTGTCTAACCTAGGAAAAGTTCTGGACAAGTGCATTGAAATGAACCTGTCCCTCAGTCCTAAAAAATGTGAATTCCTAATGACTGAAGGGACTGTGCTAGGTCATGCAATCTCTCGGCAAGGATTACAGGTGGACCCCAACAAAATTGCCATCATCCAAAGGGTCCCACCTCCTCAAAAGGTAAGAGATGTTCAAAGTTTCCTAGGTTTAGCAGTGTATTATAGAAGATTCATTAAGGATTTCAGTAGGCTAGCCTCTCCATTATTTGGTCTTTTGGGAAAATATGTTGAGTTCATATAGACTAACAACTGTCAAGAGGCTTTGGATACCTTTAAAAGTAAACTAGTGATTGCCCCAATTTTGAGAGGTCCAAACTGGGCCCTACCTTTCCACATTCATACAAATTCCTTGAACAAAGCATTAGGAGCAGCCTTAGTGCAAGTTGCTGAGAAGCTACCTTATGCCATATATTTTGTAAGTAAAAACTTGTCAAAGGCATAATTAACTACACTGTAACCGAAAAGGATCTCCTAGTTGTAGTCCATTCCCTAAATAAGTTCAGACACTACATCACCGGCTATCAAACATTTGTACACACTGATCATGGGTATGATGAGGAAGTCACAGAAGAATTTTTATTATCTTTAAAACCTCACTCAGAAACCCATGCCACCGTCAGTTTCAGGGGTCTAACCATAGAACTTACACCGGAGTTCATTAACAGGATTACAAGTCTCCCACTTGGACTCCCCTGGAGCAAAGAAGAAAACCCACTAGGACAAGTTGCTAAGAAGACCCGTGTGGAGGATAAGAATGGCATCAAGAGGACAAGCATACCTCATCCATGGGGTGAGGTCAGTTATTAGATCCTGAAATACATCTCTTGTGAAGGAAGATACAGCATAGTCTATGGGTATCATTTCAGACTGCTACATGAACTAAGATATGGCATGGACCTTCCTGCATCCAGAAAACTCAGTCTTCCATATTTTCACCTCCAATCCTTAATAGAATCTAGCACCAAATTGAAGGCAGGGGTTCCAGACCAATTGGCCCACCATGGGCTAATTAAATTGCTGGTGGAGGATGCCCTCCACACTTACACAATCCCCATAGCCTGGGAGAGTTTTAGGAACATGACTAAAGAGCATGATATAAAAACTCTCACTGATGACCTTAGTCCATCTGGAAGTGAAGAGGAGGAACAAAAAGGGGAAGCTGAGAAGGAAATCCATGAAGAAGAGGAAACCCACATAGAAGAAGAAGGAAACTAGAGAGAAGAGGAGAAACATGACACCACCAAAGATGAGCCTAAAGGAAAGAAGAAGACAGAGTCAAAGAAGAAAAGGGTAGAACCACAGCTAAGAAAAAGAAGAGGACAAGAACTAAAAAGAAGAAGCCTAAGGCAGTGCAGAAAAAGGTTGCCACCAGAAAGGCAGAAACTAAGCAAGCAGAGGAGAAAACAAAATCAGAGAGAGCAAACACAAAACTAGTAGAAACAGGCAAAATAGTGGATGAAGAGGAAGAAGCACAACAAGACGAAGTGTCTCCTGAGACACTAGCAAGAGAGGCATCAGTTGTTCTTGCTGCACTTAGTACTCCAGCCAATCCCAAAGGAAAAAGGAAGAGACAACCATCTATGTACTTCAAGGCTCAAAAGAGCACCAGAATGGCAAACTGAGGACAAGATGGTTGGGACCATACACAGTAGAAAGGTGCAATGACAATGGTTCAGTTCTGATCAGGACCATCGATGAAGAAGCCATCCCAATGCTTGTCAATGGGCATAGGTTGAAAATCTACAGGAAGCCCCTCTCCAAGCAAGAATTCATTGAGAATCTGAGTAAAAAAGTGTTGGTAGTGGAGCAAGTCTCTGCCTCCACCCCACCCACACCCTAAAAAAAAAATGAGGAGAATAAAATATCCCTGGGTGAAAACCTCCCCTTGGAGGCACCCAAGGTAGGCAATGAGAGTGAAAAACTCCTAGAGGCACCCCAATTGTCTCATAAAAAAAAAAAGAGAGAAAAAAGAAAAAACAGGGACAGAAAAATTAATTTCTTTTGAATACTTTACAGGTTGTAGGAGGGCCACAAAAGAAAAAGGGACATGGTCTAGCCAAATCCACCTCTAATAAACCATTTCGCCATCGCTATTGTCTTTCTCCAATCCCTGGTCTCACCTGTTCTAGAAATTATGCATCCTACAGGAGGCTCTATGCATTCTATAGGAGGCTCCTGTAGAAATCACAGAGAGCTCGAAATCAATTCCAGAAAATCATCAGAGAACACAGAAATCCTGTTTCTTTTTTTGTTAAATGAAGAATAAACTGTAACATCCTTAACTTATCTCTTGCCTAGTGCATACCAGCTACTTTTCATTGACCGACAGAACATTCCTCAGCTATCCCTCTAGTCCCCACTCAAGCCTCAGCCAAAATTTTTAGAGGGAGAAGCAGTTACAGGAAATCTTGCAGGATTCCTGTAGCAGCTGATCCCCTTGAAAATCGAGCTCTAGAGGCAGGGTCAGTGCAACCACAGATGATAAAATGCGCAAAGGAACCGGTCCTGATTAAAGATCACCAAAATGAGGTAGTCAAGCCACCAATTTAGAAGCCACAAGCACCAGCAGCAGCAATCCATGAACAGAACGCCAAAGCCTGAGCATGCAACAACACAGTAGTGACTAACAAGTAAATGACGAAACCCATTCCTCTGTTGCATGAGTATAATTTAGAAACTGCATGGACAAGTGAGATGGTTGCAATTAAATGAGATCAGTGGCTATCTAACTAGCCACCCTCATCCAGTTCAAATAGTGCCTCATCCAGTTCAAACAGTGCTCAGTGGGTACAATCAGCACATGTGTTCAGTCAACTCGGGAAGAAAACTCAAAACAGGTAGTGGTGGTGACGTATAATGGGAATGATGGAAGTGATTGTGGGCAGGCGGCATGACATTTCATACTGGCACTGAAGTAGGGACCAACGGTCCGGATGAGGGTAACGTACGCTTCCTGCCACCTCACCTCATCACCGCAAAACACTCCCGTAAGCTTAAGTACGCTGCAGTCGACCGCCTCCACCACCTTTGTTTTCATTGTATCGATGAGCTCTCAGCTGTAGCAACCTACCTACCACCTCCAGAGCATTGAAACTGTTTCTCTTTTTCAATTTCAGAACCCTTCCACTTATCGGGCTCTACAGGAGCATTATCGAACTCTACAGGATCGAAAACACAGTCCTACAGGAGCCTTTCTATAGGAGAGCCAGTGAACAGCACCGCAGAGGAAAATTCGAGATTTTTATGGCAAATTTGAGCTCGAAAAGGTAGCCTCAGTAAAACCAACTCTGCATTCCCATATATATACAAAAGGTGGTGGGATTCAAACTGAAGTATTGAGTTGAAAAGAAGGGAAAAGTGAGAATAGAGTCTGCCTGTGTTTTTAAAATAATATATACAGTTTTTCCATTTACTCTTTGCACTAAAAAACTGTCTCTTGCTCCTCCATGGTATTCTCCGGTGTAAAGAGATGATGCAACTTTAGAGAATTAAGCCTGTAAAACGTGAATTTGCATTGGGTAGTCGATTTATTTTGTGGAAGGAAAAAACATTGTCCTGTATACTCTCTGTTTTTTAAAGATATCATTTCCCTCAAACAGACCAAGAAGTAAATTAAGTTTGAGAACAGAGTTTGAAGGGAAGGAAAATTGTAATTTGTTTTCGTTAAAAAGGAAGAACACGAAAAATTCTCTCTCTGGTTCCAGAAAGAAAACCTTAGTTGTTCCTCTATTTTCG
Source organism: Pinus taeda (assembly GCA_000404065.3). Classification (NCBI taxonomy): domain Eukaryota; kingdom Viridiplantae; phylum Streptophyta; class Pinopsida; order Pinales; family Pinaceae; genus Pinus; species Pinus taeda. Next base: position 153,049 of record APFE031176970.1, read on the forward strand.
GGTTTGAAATTTGTTGCATTCCTCCTCACCTGAAACATTCCAGTAGTCTTTGAACATCATGACAAGGGGTTTTATGAGGAAGGAGCCTATGAATTCATCTAATCTGCATGAACATCCAGAAGTGGTAGCCCTCTTTACCATGGCACATTGGATGCCTTTCTTTGAAAAATTTCATGGGTATGATGAGGAAGTCACAGAAGAATTTTTATTATCTTTAAAACCTCACTCAAAAACCCATGCCACCGTTAGTTTCAGGGGTCTAACCATAGAACTTACACCGGAGTTCATTAACAGGATTACAAGTCTCCCACTTGGACTCCCCTGGAGCAAAGAAGAAAAACCACTAGGACAAGTTGCTAAGAAGACCCCTGTGGAGGATAAGAATGGCATCAAGAGGACAAGTATACCTCATCCATGGGGTGAGGTCAGTTATTAGATCCTGAAATACATCTCTTGTGAAGGAAGATACAGCATAGTCTATGGGTATCATTTCAGACTGCTACATGAACTAAGATATGGGATGGACCTTCCTGCATCCAGAAAACTCAGTCTTCCATATTTTCGCCTCCAATCCTTAATAGAATCTAGCACCAAATTAAGGCAGGGGTTCCAGACCAATTGGCCCACCATGGGCTAATTAAATTGCTGGTGGAGGATGCCCTCCACACTTACACAATCCCCATAGCCTGGGAGATTTTTAGGAACATGACTAAAGAGCATGATATAAAAACTCTCACTGATGACCTTAGTCCATTTGGAAGTGAAGAGGAGGAACAAAAAGGGGAAGCTGAGAAGGAAATCCATGAAGAAGAGGAAACCCACACAAAAGAAGAAGGAAACTAGAGAGAAGAGGAGAAACATGACACCACCAAAGATGAGCCTAAAGCAAAGAAGAAGACAGAGTCAAAGCAGAAAAGGGTAGAACCACAGCTAAGAAAAAGAAGAGGACAAGAACTGAAAAGAAGAAGCCTAAGACAGTGCAGAAAAAGGTTGCCACCAGAAAGGCAGAAACTAAGCAAGCAGAGGAGAAAACAAAATCAGAGAGAGCAAACAAAAAACTAGTAGAAACAGGCAAAACAGTGGATGAAGAGGAAGAAGCACAGCAAGAAGAAGTGTCTCCTGAGACACTAGCAAGAGAGGCATCAGTTGTTCTTGCTGGACTTAGTACTCCAGCCAATCCCAAAGGAAAAAGGAAGAGACAACCATCTATGTACTTCAAGGCTCAAAAGAGCACCAGAATAAAGATGGGGAAGCCTCAACCACCTTCAAAGGAGCCCATCATCATTAAGGATGTCCCTACTGCAACAAAGGAGGAATCTCCATCCAAAACCCCCATCAATTACAAAAGAGGAAGTCCTAAGAGCTCTACTTGGAAAGAAATGATCAAACTAATGGACTCTAAAATAGTCTTATAGGAGGCACAGACTTCTCTACAAGAGACATTGGCAAAGCTCCAAGAGACTGAAAAACTTGAAAAGAAGGTAGAAGAAAAGACCGAGGAAGACAAGGCAAGAGAGATACGAGAGCCTAGACCTCATCCTAACTTAGGCTTTTACTATGGCCTTATGGAAGGGGGGAAGATCATCCCACAAAAGTTTGCAGTCCCTCTTTTCTTCGAGCTAGAAAAGGAAAGAGTAAGGACCCATACATGGATGCAGGTTGTAAAATCAAGAGGGGTGGAAGACATTGGGCACATGGAAAACAAATTGAGGGAAATGGGCAAAGAATTGAGCATGGTCAGGCATACAGAAAGCATCAGAAGAGCTCAATTAGAGGTAGAAAATGAAATGTTAAAGAAGCAGTTGCAAGAAAGGGAACCCCAGGGAGGAAATGAGTTGTCAATATTAGAAAGACAACAACAAGAAGAGGAACCCAAGGCAGACAATGAGACACTAGTAAGACAACAATAGGAAAGGGCATTTGAGGAAGAAAATGAGGTGTTGATCTTAAGAAGGTAGCTACAAGAAAGGGAAGCCAAATTAGCCTACATGGCCACCTGGGCTATGGAGGCATTACAATGTAGGTAGCTAGAGAAATCATATGCAGTGTACCTTAAGGATCAGTGGCTCCAATTTCAGATCAAGGCACTAGCCCAGATGAGCACAATACCTTTTTAGGATTATGGACAATTCATGAATCTATGTGATCACAGTTCAGGTGAGGTCAAAGATAAGTTGGTAGATTTTTACTTGCACAACATGGGCCTTACTGATATGAACCTATGGGATCCCAATGCTATGTTGGGAGACTTGCACCTGCTGGCCATGACATCTTGGATGAGCCATGAAGAGAAAAGGGCAGCCAAAATCCAGAAAATGATGGCAAAAGAGCTGAATGAACCCCTGATAGTTAGAGAAGATCCAAAAAACCCCATGGCTCTCATCTATGCCCACCAACACCTTGCAGCTAATCCTCAAGTTGTCCCTAACTATGTTGATAAGCAGGCCCAGGCTATTACACATTTTGAGGACATGGAGAGATTGTTTGGAGATGACTGCATTTATGCCTGCATGAGAAGGTGGAACACATTGCAACAAAGCCTACGGATCAGGGATTATCACTCCCTAAATAGGATGAGGGAAACCATGAGGAGAGTGCCACTGTATAAGCACTCTGCACAAAGTTTGAAGGCCAATTGGATTGGCCTCAAATTTAGTCCTCCACTTCTGCTAGGACTGCTGGAAGGAGTAAGAGAGGAGGAAGAACAGAAATAGTGGGAAGAGGTGGATAGAAAGGTAGGATTCCATGATAAAGAGGAAGATATCACATCAAAAGCATGGGATGTCGGGGAATCTATTAGAGCCATTGAGGATGAAGAGTTAGACTAGTTGCTCAGAGGATGAGCAACCAATTTAGTACGGGGTGATGATGAGCCCTAGAAATGGGTAACTATATGGGGTCATTTTGCCTCTTAATTCGACTTAATCCACCATTCTCACTATTTTATTGCATGTTTTTTAATATATTTATGCTAATAGAGTGAATTGGGTTAGTCATTTTGCCATGTAGTCTAATGTGTGCTTTATGCAGATTTTTTGGTCAATTTTGGACAAAGTCAAGGGATTTATGAGCAAATGGTAGCAAATGCTTGAGGAAAATAGGGAATAGGATTTGTAGGGGGGTGTCTCCTTGATTTATGACCCCTTTCCTTGAATCCTCCATTAGCAACTCGGAGCACAAAGGTCCACATTCCAAGGGGCAACCGAGCAAGTAAAGAAGGACTGGTGTTTATCTCTAGTTCTGGGGAAGCCAAGCTCCTCGATTTTAAGATGACTGTTGGAGGACTCCATTTGTATAAATAAGGGGGCTTAGAGCCTTAGTAGTTTATCCAATCATTCGTAGAATTTTTTCACCTTTTTGCAGCACTTGTTTAGCTCATTTTCAGGCTTCCTTTTTTAGAACAGTTTATGTAATGTGGCTTTTATTTTTGATAATGGAGATGAAATAGTTCTTGAGCCAGCACTGATCTCTTTTAGAGGGCTGAAGCTCTTGGGTTAGGGCCCAACCCATGCTTCCCAACACCTCTTTCTTGTACTTATATGTTTTTGCTTCAGTTCATGACTTAATTACTCTTACATAGATTCATTTTACTTTGTTTGGATTAGGTTGCTTTTGAGGGTTTGCATAGTTGTTTTTGTTTTAGTTGCTCAAGTAGGTTAATGCAATGACAGAATAAGATTCAAAAAGGAAAACAGTAGGTCCTGATCTCCTTTCTCCCTTTTTGGGGCTATGATTTGAGGTCAAGGCACTACTGCTGCACCAAAAAAACACGGTTTTGCTCTTCCATGCAACTTTTAGTGTGATGACTTGATTTGGAAAGATTGGTATATTTATTTCGATTCATTTGCCTAGATAATTTCTTGTTCTTTTGCCATATATCTCTCTACATGATTTTCTCTTCAAAGGTCATTGTTCATCATTTTCTGTTTGTAGGTCAGAAATTAGGTCAAGCTAGAGAAATTTATATTTTCACGGTATAGTTAGTCCTTTCTTTGAACAGCTTTTGTAAGTAGATGTGTATATCTCTTACAGGACACCTCAACTCACCATTTATCCATAAAGCAACCAACACCAGCTCACTTCTCATAGATTTCCCAAGTCATTCGCAACATTTCGCCAACCTGCCCTGATTTCTACATTTTTCTCCATAAGCTTCCCTCTTGCCATTTGAACAAATCCAACCATCAAATTCCCACTTAATCTTCCTTGACAAGTTCCAGACACCTGAACACCTTCATCTAGCCTTCAATTACCATTTTCCATCATTTTTCCACCTTCAAAACTCCAAAAATAGCTCTTGGCCTCCTGCTATAGATCCTCCTGTAGATCCCCTGCAGCCTCCTGTAGAATTCCCTGTAAGTGGTTTTTCCAAATCCGATTGCAATGGAAGTCTTCAAAAGGGTATTAGGGGCTTCTTAGGACCTCTCCACACCTTCTTCCACCTCTGCAAAAGCCAACTCCATCTTCCTTTGCCACTAAACCTTTGCACAATCACAACCAGATAAATCACAAGCATAATAATTTCACATAAAAACACTCAAAAGCACAAAAAGATGTTTTCTTCTCATTTCTTTTCAGAAGTAGCTTGAATAAATTCAATTTACCTTTTCAGTGGTCAATGGCACTCATTTCATCAGTTTTCATCTATTTTCTTGCAAAAGTAGGGTTAGTGGGTAATTAGGGTTTGCTAGGATTCACTAGGGTTTACTTTTACATTCTAGTCTTCTTTCTCTTTCTGCAAGTAGAATATTCCTCGTAGAGTTAGCTTTCTTTCATCATAGTTAAAATCTTCTTCTGAGAATTCATAGAAGTTAGCTTAAGCTCTTAGTGATCTTGCGCCAGCTGACCAAGTGACAGCCTGCAATAAGAGCTAGTACTTGTGCATATAGCACCATCGCTTCCAAGTTTGTTATAAACTATTGGGTTGATAAAAGTAAAGTAGGAAGCCCCAAGGATTGCAGCATTATTTCTGCAATACTGGTGCTCACCAATGACCCTAACAGAGTAGTGAAGGTGGAAGACCGTCTAGACACATTCTACCTACATCTGCAAACACTCGAGGTACATTATGACGATGTTGCATGTATATTGTTTCCATGTACCATGGATGGTAGAGAAGTTGTATGGTACGATAGCCTTCCTGTCAACTCCATTCAGAAATGGGGAATGTTCAAAATGATTTTTCTTGAAAAACTTGCTAATGACAAAATCGTCACCATGTTGTTGAAAGAGTTGGGTAGTCTTAAGATGGAGCAGAAAGAGAAAGTGAAAGACTTCAACCAGAGGTTTAACCGTATCCTAAAAAATTTCATTACAAATACTAAACCTCATGACTCCATCACAGTCAAATATTACAGATCTGCACTGCCGACGATTATTTCATAGTTCATTAAGTGAGTTGTGAAACCAACGCTATCCAAAAATTTACATGAGCAAATTAATGTGGAGAAAGATGTGCACACAATTGGACCCATTATGGATGATGAATCAATGAAGGAATTCAAAGATGTGGGCAAGAGGTCTTAGGCTATTGTGCATAAGGTGAAGGAAAAATAAACAAGTGAAATTGAAACCATTACTCGTCTTCTTAAGTCCTTGAAAACTTAAGTAGTAGAACTTAAGCAATGAACAAACGAGACAACAGTGAATAACATACCTTCTGATTTAATGTGCATAAATAATGGGACGTCAGGTAGTAGCAACAATCTCTCAACTAAATCTATGCATAGTTCCAATGTTGTGTTCCAAGAGGAACAACTTGGTAAGGATAACTTTTGTGGTTTCCACCAAGAATGGTACTCAGAGTAGACCTGTACATATTGGAACTGAGTTATGGGCTCCATGGCTTCAAGGATGAATGCTAATCTTAATTCAAGAGAGCAGGTTCAGCCCAAAGATGAATATGATGAAGAGGATGTTGCATCTTATGAAGGTCCTAGTTGTGGGCACTTGGTCAACATGTATCAGTGTCTAAACGCTACCTTGAAGAAGAAAATCACCAAAAAGGAGGCCTCAAAATACAACAGTTAATATAACCTAAGAAGTCAAGGGAATCCTACATTGATTGACATACGAAAAGATAAATTCAAGCAGATGTTTAGAAAATTTTATACACTACCCGCCCCAAAGCAGAAAACACAAAACATACCTGGGAAGACATCTACAAATAGGAATATGTCCATGAGTAGTAAACTTCAGAACACTATGTTGCACAGTACAGACACGAGTCCAACCTAGCACACCTTGGTGAGTTTATCGACTCTTGATTACAATATTGTTGAAGATATGAAGAAAACTTGTGCAAACATATCTTTTTCAGTGGGATATTTTAGTACGTGCATTGGGGAAAACGTCCACAGACAGCACAATCTCTACTGGAAAGGGAGAAAGCACATATCTTAGTCTACACAAAACTATGCTCAAAACACTTTGGATGGAAGAAGAAAACTCTCTTTGCCCTCCATTCTTTCTCTCATTTGAAATATTTAACTTCAATTTTCACAACTGTTTGGTTGACTTTGGTGCATCACCTAACATCATACCACTCTCCATTGGTAAGAGGATTAATGGGCAATGGAGCACGACATCTATGTAAATCATCCAAGTTAATCAGACATGTGTACTAGCCATTGGTGAACTATGCCATGTGATCATCTGATTATCTCATGACGGTTGAGTTCATTAGTGAATCAAAATTTTCATTGTGGACATACTGGAATCATATGGCTTAATGCTTAGCAGAGACTGGTCTAGCAAGTTGAATGGATACTTTTCCATAGACTGGTCACACTTATGGCTTCCATACAAGGGAAAAAGAAATCAAATCAAGGTGTTATCTGAGAGATACATGAAACATAATGTCACTCCCATCAATGGTGAGAACAAATCGTTTTCTTTCGCAGAACTCATGTTTGGCAACTGCCCCCTCAAAACACAACTGGGGTGTTCTCTCATATAGCTAGCCCCAACCCCAACAGACAGGTAGTTAGGTCTCCTTCCTTGCCCAACTGATGGAAATGAAATATGTACAACACATTGTAGCCCTAGTAGCAGTATTAGCGCAACAAGCAGTTCGTGTATAGATGAGTTGTGGGCCATGTATTTTGATAGATCAAAGACACAGGATGGCTTTGGATCTAGGTGTTTCTTGATAGACCCGATCCACAGGAAACACCTAATCTCAAGCCACTTGGAGTTCAAGTGCACGAACAATACTGTTGAACATGAAGCACTCATATTGGGCTTGCACAAAGCCACTAACCTCAATGTTGTTGCACTCAAAGTGGTAGGTGATTCAGAAATCATGGTACAAAAGGTACGTAACACCATACATTGTTTGTCACCTCATCTCAAAATTTATCAGCAAGAGGTAAGGGGACTGATATCTAACTTCTAATCTTTCAATATCACAGTTGTGCCAAGAATGTGTAATGCAGCTACCGATGCCTTAGCTAATGCAACTACTAGGATGACACCACTTAGGGATAGGTTTAATATTGAAATTTTGTATAAGCCTTCTATCCCTAACAACATCACTAACTTATGTGTTTTTTATTATGGTCAACAGATATTGCACTTCATGGCTAATGTTGATGTCTTCAAGGATGCAATTATTGATGAATATGAACATGAGAAGTCCTTGCAAGTCACAACTAATGACAAGAAAGGAAACATGATCCCCAAGGGTATGGTATCTCTAAAAAAATTCTATGACTTGTAGAACCATTTACAAGGGCCAAGGAACATCAAAACCCACAGTTCCACCATGATGCATGAATAGACTAACTTGGGAACAGAACAAGATTCAAAGTTTGTCAATCTCGGTACATGTTGCACACCACAGGAGTGGCAAGCCTTTTTCTACCTGTTCAAACAGTACCAAGATGTGTTTTCTTGTACATATGATGATCTAAAAAAATATGACACACGAAATGATTCTGATCAAAGAAGGGATCATGCCATTTCGGCAGAATTTGAGAAAAGTACATTCATCAGTTGAACCCCTCATACAAAAAGAACTGACTAAGTTGTTGGATGCTTAGATCATTTACAAATTTCGCCATTCTATGTGGGTTTCTAACTTAGTTCTTGTATGTAAGAAGTCCAAGGAGATCTTTTTATGCGTTGATTTATGAAATCTAAACCACACCCCAGACAAAGAGAACTACCTCGTGCCATTGATGGAACACATTCTACAGACAACATCTACTAGATGGTTTTTTGGGATACAACCAGGTTTTGGAATCGAAAACTAATAGTGGGAAAACTACCTTCTGTACCAAGTGGGGTATTTTTCCTTACAGAAGAATGCCATTTGGGCTTGTGAACGTAGATGCAACCTTTCAACGCGCCATGGAAATCACCTTATGTGGACCTATCAGATAGAGCGTAGTGATTTACCTTGACGATGTGATAATCTTTTCCAGAAAATGGTCAGACCACATATGCCATCTGAAGAAGATATTTGAGCAATGTTGAAGATACGAGATATCCTTGAATCCTAAGAAGAGCATCTTTACAATGTATGAGGGGAACCTCCTCAGGCACATTATTGCCAAGAGTGGGATCAAGGTTGATCCAAACTAAGCTAAGATGATCACACATATTCCTCACCCAGTCAACAAGAAATCCATGTATTTATTGTTGGGGAAGATCAACTTCCTCCATAAATTCATCTCGGATTATGCGTCGATGGTGAAACAAATTCAAGACATGATCAAGAATGATGTAGTCTACAACTAGGGTAAGAAGGAAAAGGATGCACTCACCCATATCAAGCAAGCTATAACAAATTCACCTACACTTTACAACCCAAACTTTAACAAGGTTTTCTTGCTATACATCTTCACCTCTGACACTTCGCTTGTTGTAGTACTCACTCAGAAGGATGAGTCGAACAATGAATGTCCCAACAATGAATGAGGGACCCGAAATCAACTACCCTATCATAAATAAATAAGTTTACATAGTATACAAGGCAGTGAAACACTTAAAACCCTATCTACTCAAGAACCATTGCATAGACTTTGTGCCACACCCAACAGTGATATCACTACTTGTTCAACAAGAGCTAGGTGAAATATGTGCGAACTATATGACAAGTTTGCAAGAGTATGATCTCGACATCAAGCCAGTTCACATTGTTAAGGGTCATGGTCTCTGCAAACTTGCAACGAAAGTATTCCATGCACAAGAGGAAGAACAAGAGCTCATTGGTTGGGAGTGAGAAATCGAGATGTACGATGTAGAGTGAGCACCACCCACTTAATACAGAGACTCTTGGTATGAAGATGTGCGCCAGTTCTTTGATCATGGCACCATTCCCTCTCACTTCTCAATGTGACAGAAGAGGGAACGCCACCTAAGAGATTTACCTTACCAGTTGGTGCACAGGTGCTTTATAGAAAGCACAAGAATGGAATTTTTCTTAGGTGCCTAGAGGCACATTATTTAGGGAAGGTCTTGCATGATCTACATGACGAACCATCTAGGGGTCACTTCATGGGAAATGCCACTACGTACAAAGTCATGCGAGCAGGTTTCTATTCAACCATATTATTCAAGGATGCACATGGTTATGCCCACAAGTTCTGTCAGTGATGCACTGAAAAAAATAAAAGGTTAGCAGCCTCATTGCATGCTGTTATAGTGAGTGAACCATTTCAATAGTGGGCCTTAGACATAATTGGGGAAATCTTCCCACACTCATCAAAGAAGCACCACTACATATTTAAATCTACATATTACGTCATCCGGTGGACAGAATCAGTTCCTCTTAAGAAAGTGAATGACAAGAAAGTCCTCAACTTCCTCCAACAATACATCATCTCCCCATTTTGTGTTCTGGTATCACTTGTTTTTGTCAATGAAACTTACTTTTCGTCTTTGAAGCTTTACGATTTTTCATTGCAATATGGGATTCTGCTTAAACACTCAGTTAAATACTACTCGTAGGGAAATTGTCTTGTCAAATCTATGAATAAAAACCTCATCCGCATTATATAGAAGACCATTTACTCTGAAAAAAACTAACACTCCGCTTTGATGAATGCCTTATGGGCTGACCATGTAATACACAAACCCTCTCTGAATACTTTTCCATACTTCCCGGTTTATGGGAAAGAAGCCATCCTCCCACCAAAAATATACTTGCATGCTTTCCAATTGTCCCAAGAATCCCAAGGAGAAACATGTCTATTAGTTCAACGTAGGATGGATACACTTCAAAAGCTGCAGGAAGAACGGATGAAAGAAAAATAAAAAATCACACTCCACCATAAATGTATCAAGAGATGGCTCGATAAGAAGTCGACAGGGAGCACTCACTTCGATGTGGGTGACTTAGTCTTGAAATGGGAAAATCCCCATTGAGACAAAGGAAAACATACAAAGTTCCAGTCCCTGTGGATTGGTCCATACACTATTTAGGAAATTCTTGGCCCACACACGTATCATCTGCAATCACTTGACGACAGGATTGACAACCTTCCTGTCAATGACCAAGTCTTAAAGCACTATTTTCAGTAACCTGGGTTCGTGCCCCACACTATGTACATAATCCTTTTACTGCTTGTATTTTTGCTTTGCTTTTCTATTTTTTCTTTGCTTTGTTTTGTTTGCTTAATATTATGTTATATTTTCTTTTTTTTCCCAATAAGTGTTTTGCTACACTTTTTTGGCTTTTGAATGAGTATGTTGCTGATTTTAAAGAGTCTTGTGACATTGTAGCACTTGGCCAGTCCTATGCCCATCTTCTCTCTGCTTGGTTGTAGCTTTTGGTTGATGAAGCCTGGATGAAACATACAAACTTTATGTAAGGGAAGCTTTGGTCAAACCATGAACCTATGTCCACACTTGGAAACCCATGCTTATATTCAGTCCTCTGCTCTTTGTGCTCAATCTTAAGCCAACTAGTAGAAATGGAGAAGGGGAAAAATATAAACAAGAAAACCTAAATAAGAGGTATTATATGATTCTTTGAAGGAACAAACTCTCCTACTCTCAATAAGCCAAGATCCTTGTTCCACCCAAAAAATAAATAAGTGCCTAAGCAGGCGAAAGAAGAGAATGGCTTCCTGCGCAGAGAGGTGAAGCAGGCAACTCCACTAAGATATTGACCAGGCTCGCTGGCAGTGGAGTAATTCTTGTGTTCTAGTGTGACTCTATTGGGGTACTGTTAAGGCATACTCACAACAGAGAAACACTAGAGATGAAAACTTATGCTCTATGAATATTAAGCTTGCGAACAAAACTACACTTCCCAATTTTGAAACATTGTGATCTAGCTGCAAATTTTTTTTGTGTCTGATTGATTTTGTACAAGGTGAACCATGTATGTCCATGGGGTAAGTGATGGAGCCAAAGTAACCTGCACAATGAATCACTACTTCCTGAAAGGCCAAGGCCTTGTGTTGCAAATGAACTGAAACAAAGAAGCTAGCATTCAACTAGTATGTCACTAAGTGTTCTAGCAGGTGCAACACCCTCCAAAATTTTGGCTTGCATCCAAATTTTGGAGCCTTCCTTAGTTTTCAACTTGATGGTTGAAAACACTTGAGCTCATCCCATGAGTTCTTTTTTATTTTTCACACCCACTTCTCTTGATTGATCATGAGTCGTCTTTTGGCATGTCAATCACTACATCATGCTTGTGAGTTTGTCCTGGCATTTTGAAGGTCTGTCTTTATGTGTATGAGTTGTTTTCACTCTGTTGGCAATGGTTGCACTCAAACACTAAGTTTTAAACAATGTCACACAAGTGTTTTCACAGTCGTTCAAATACATATTTCAACTATCACACTTGTCGATCTCAACCTTCAAGTTAGTCTCACTGAGCACATGGTGTCTTGTTGGTTTGAGGTGTCATGAAGTCAAGTTGTGCTGAGTGTGTGATCACATTTTCATGTTTGCACGAGTACATCTACTTTCACACTTAGCCAATTTCCCTAAAAAATATGTCAACCAAACAACCCTCCCTCAATCAAGATCGTTCCTCGTGACCTTGTACTGCTACCCAGAGCTTCCTAGAGCTTGAGGTTGTCCTTCAGGAAGCCTACTCTACGAAATTCTGGAAATGAGTGAGCTGACTCACTCCCAAACTACGCAAAAGTTCTCCCAGAAGTTGATCCACTTTGTGCTTATCACAAGGTCTCCCATCAAGCCTCCCTCTAATCAACCAGAGAAAGAACTTGAGCTGTGAACTTAGGCTATACTGAGGTCAAAAATTGCACAGAATTGTTTTGTCCTTCCCATCATACATGCTTTGCAACCAGCTCAGGAATTGTGTAGAGCTGTCCTAACAGCCAACCCTTCTTTCTTGCTCTACAAATAGCTTAGGAACTGTGCAAATCTATCGTGTATGACCCTTCTTTCCCACTCTGCAATCAACCTAGAAATTGCACCAGAACTATCCATGCCGAGACTGTCTCTTAGGATTGTACAATTTTGACTAGTAGCTCCCACAATCTGACTTTGTGCTCTTCCAGAAAAATGCGTAGATTTTTTAGCCAATGCCTCTTGTTGCCTGTGCTATCCTCCCCAGAGAAATTTTGCAGATCCCAACTGGGTGATCTACCTAGTGCTCCCATGAAAAACTACAGAGATTGGGGCTGCAGCTTCCCGACACCCCACCTGACCTTCCTCTTAGAAATTGCGCAGCTCTGTCTCCCAGATGGTTTTTTCCCTACAACTATCACTACTATCTTGGATAATGAAAATTTGTCTCCTAGTGACATCTATGCAGTTTCTCCTGATAGTGCTCCGAAGCCCTGCATTTCGTCCTGTGTTGTGCTCCTGCAGTCTCACTACCTTGTCCCTCTCCCGGTCACCCACATCGAAATGGAAAACAATGCATCATGGTAGACTATGAGATTTTTGGATTTGATGTCATCTTGTCATGAGTGATTGTAGGAATAGGTACATCGATGAAACATGGTGTGACGACGAATGGGATAGAAAAGAGGTGCATGCTAGAAGACTTGCTCATGGTCCAACGAATAAACAAAGCACATCGAGCAAGTGAGCAAAAGGGATACATGTACATGTGTCATCAAGCGAAGACCAACACCATCGAAGACCCCGCGTACTTTCCCATGTGGAGGTGAAGACATGTTATACTGAGAGCACACCATTACTCAACAGCACAACAACTCGACACGGATACCATAGTTAGCTAGGAAATGTCAGCAGTGTCATGTTGAGTTGTGTCATGAGTTGTCTCAGCCACATCAATACTATGGGCCATACTTATGTAATTAATGTAATGTAAAGTGGAATTCCAAGAGACCCACATATGAAATCGAAGAGTCATGAAAACTTGAAAATTCATAAGTCAAACAGTCATGAGGGAAGTCAAAGAGTCACAAGGGTCAGTTATACCCCCTTGGCTATATATACCCCCTCATTGTATGAGAAAAAGGACTTTTCACCTTGTCTCCTCCCACATAGCCTTGAGAATCTGTAGTATTTTCTTTGAGGAGTGAACAGTGGCTCCAATGCCCCACTATTGGGGTTAGTGATGTATCGTATACAGATGTGTCTTGGAACTTTCACTTAATTAGGAAGCCTGTTAACAAGCCATCATGTTTTCACACATGTATTGTATTCGTTTGTAAGACTATTATTTGGATGCTTGTAATACATGTTGCTTTAACTTGTACTAAGATAATTGAACTATTTTGGTTGTTTTAGTGCATACAATGTTGGAAATGTGTTGTATCAGTTTATATCATTATCTTTCCCATGTGGACTACTCCACCGGACACTAGACATACTCATTGTTGTAAACTTGTTAGAATGATTGGCGCACTTGTGTGGACAACTCTGTTTGGTGTTGTACATGCTATATGTTCACTTTTTGTTTGGGACTTTCGCATCCTCATGGACTACTCTTCCAAAATATGCACAGATCCTACTGTTTTGTGTGTCTCTATCTGAGTTGGGACTATTCCCTCTTGACTTGAGACTCATTCTCACCCTCTCCCTATGCAGTGAAGGGAATTAGACACAAGTTACACTAAGCACTCACTAGGCACACGAACCTCGCTTTTTGAAGAATAAGTGAATCACTCTCATGTTCTGACAAGCAAGAGCTAAGGCATATCTTTAAGATAGTAGTAATCGAGCCATCATACCGAATGGGACTCCTACAACAAATGGTGTGAGGTCTAGTTGGGACTTCATATTAGGGGGATCCCCTGAATGTTGGTGGATCCAACACCATCAACACATACATCCAATAAAATAGGTTTATGACATTATTTTCAAACTACTTGTGGTCCCTTAGATAATGGGGGTTAACACTTCATTTATTAACTATGAACCATTTATTTATCATTCATACATCACATTATTACCTTGGGTATCTCCCTATGTACCCCATATTATCCCCCCAAGGTATACTATAGATTCATTAAGTAAGAGACCATTATTTTATCCCATTAGGTGTCGAGGTTATGGAGGAGAACACATGTACTTGGATTTCCATCATAAATAAGGAAAAACAAAAACCATACATAACATCCTAGGAGCTAATATAGGGGAGGATATTGGTAGGAACATGCTCAGGACCTAATAGCATTGGAAAATAGTAAGGTTGATCATCATGTGCATATGATTGAAGTTCAAGGTAAGGTACATAGTAAAATCATTGGAATTTTAATCTATTCTATTGCTATCATAGTTATTTTGATCCTAAACTTGTTGAAACATTTGAATTAAATAAAACCAAGCAAGGCAGGACCTTATTAGATCACTTATCTTAATAAGCTAAAATAATAATAACTAATCTTGTTAAAGAATTCCAAAACAATAGGAATGTGTTGAGCACAATTTTAGATTTAAATATAATACTGTTTGGATCATATGATTTCCTAATTGGTATGGATTGGTTCGAAAAACATAAAAAATAATATATTGGTACAATAAATCATTACTTGTAATGAGGAATAAGGGTATAAAAGACAAGTGTAAGGACATTCGATGCTAATCTATGTCAGAGAAATAGCATACATGCAAATGAAGAGAAATTTTAGAAAATAGTGCCAGATTTATGCATCCCACATCAAGGAGACAACCAAGGATCATGCACCAAGCATTGAAGACCCCTAGGTAATTAAGGAATTTTGAATATTTATTTGCCAAAATTCTAGGGTTAATACCTAAAGGAGATATTGAATTATCTATATACTGGGAACCTCGAGGTGCTCCAGTGTCCAAAACACCATACAAGATGGGCACACTTGAACATAAATAATTTCAAATGTTGTTAGAGGAACTCTTAAATAAAGGGTACATATGCCCAAGTGTGTTACCTTGAGGTGACCCAATGCTATTTGTTAAAAATATGGGTTGTACATGAAGCTTGTGTATTGATTTAGGCAAGTGAACAAAGCGATAGTGAGAAAAAATAAGATTTGCCTATTATAAGGATAATATAGAATATTTATTGATGGATTCTCAAAAATACCACATCCTATCACTTCCATGCAAAAGATAGGTGAAATGTTTGAATGGTATCATCAATATGAAGAGGTCATTCAAGATTTTAAACTATTACGAAAAAGTGCACCTATATTGAATATCGTTGATCCAAACTAATATTTCATTATGTGCACCATCCCATGTAAGGAGAGGCTTGGAGGAGCCCATTGAAAAATCAACATGTGATTTGTTATGAATCAAGGTAGGTGAAGGAGAGAGAAAGGAAATACGAAACTCATGATTTATAGTAGGAATCCATTATACATTCCTTAAAAAAGTGAAGGAATTACCTCATGGGAAAAAGACTTGAATTGATAACTAACCACAATTGTTTGCAACATTTGTTTGGACAACCAAATTCAAATGCCAAATAAGCTACATGGGAATAATTTTTGGTTGATTATGACTTTGAAATTAAGAAAATTAAAGAGAATGGAAATATGTTGGTTGATGCACTAAATAGAAGGGTACATACAATGAATGTTATAGCCATAAGTATATGTAAATCTCATTCAAGAATTAGAATTTTAGAAGATGAAAATTTAGATCATAAACACATGAAAATAAAAGGAAACCTACAGTAAATTAATTTACAGTGAAAAAAAAGAATCGTTAATTAGGAAAAGACGAAGTGGGTTTTTACAAAGGTAGGATTTACATGCAAGATTCTTAGGGGATGAATTTTTTTGGTTTTGAATGAAATGCATAGGGTAACCCCTTTTATCCTCATGTCCTAGTTATAATATTTCCTAATAGCCTATTAATGGTTAAGTTTTATTCCTTAAACTCTTAGCTCGAGTTACAATTTTAACTCTTTTAGAATATTCTTTATCATGATCATGTATCTAGCCCGTTATCCATGAACAATGAAATTGACATGTCTTCCTCTCAAATCATGGTGATGAAAACAAGAATTTCAAATTATGGGTGGCATAAAATTTTCATAAAGAATCCAAGTAATGTGATTATTATTCCATTATAAAGGTATTTATGTGTAGAATAGTGTTAAGGGGTGCGGAACTTGCGCGATTACGTTTTACTCAAAAAAATTCCATTTGATTTTCAAACTTCTTCTAAAACATTTTAGACCCCACTTTTCCAAACTATGACCCACTAGTAAAAATGGGCATGTGATATTGTTCTCCACTTTTCCCACATTAAAAGCATCAACACTAATGACGAATAACATAATTCACCAATCTAAATCATCAGGATTCCTTCATACTAATGTATCTTCAAAAGCCTATCAAACAAAAGGAATATCTCTATTGGTTGGAGTCTATTCATCAGGTCGTGAAAGTTCTATGATTTTTTTCCTTATGTATTTTAAGTGATATGATGTTTTAGTAACTAGGATATGGAGCATTAGATAATGAAGGAATAGAATCGTGATAGTAGATAGATTGTTCCTCAATTTCCAAGTGTTGTAATATGGCGATGTTGAGAGATTTGTATCAAGATGACTTTGTGATAATAGCATGACCCAAAACCTATTATTTTTTATAGATGTACCTTCCTATCACTTAATGGTAATATGCGAAGATAAAATTTTCATGTTCTTAGTGATGGGAAGTTGAAGTAAAAGTATCGAGGCTTTCCTCCCAAAATTGTTGAAGCTTATAAGAACCTCGACATAGTGAGACACATGGATGATGAAGTGGTGGGAGATACCACAGGTCAATAGTGTGGTACAACATTTTAGTGATACATAATCAATAGATGCCATGTGTCTAGTACGTGGGACTAGTATATATACTACATGGAATCTAAAGGACAATATTTAAATGGGCATGACTTTTTTTACATAACCTGAACTTCGAAAATATTTATATTTTTGGAAAGTTATCAGTGAGAATAATATGTTGTAGATGTTAGAAATGAATTTTAAAGTGGTTTATGAAAGAGGATGTTTTGTTACATCATCTCCAGAATTTCACCTTGAAAGTTAGTCTTGGAAAATTTGTATCCCTAATCAAGAATCACATAGTAGGTGTGTTATATCCTACACCAACATAGCCTAACCTAACCTAGCTTACTCTACCTTAGATAACACTTTTCTACTCAGGCCTAGCTTATCGTACTCTACCTTATCCTTGCCTACGTTAACATACTTTATCCTAGCATAGTCTAATCTACTCAATCCTAGCATACTCTCACTTAGCATAGCATATCTTAGCCTACTCTATCCTATCCTTACCTAACTTGGCTAAGCCAACCATAGCTTGGCCTATCCTTTCTTCCCCTACCCTATCCTGCAACATCATGGTATGGCCTACTTTATCCTAGCCTAGCATATGCTATCATTGCCTTTCCTCATTTAGCATTGAGTACTCAATCCTACCATACCCTTCCTTACTCTAAGATAGACTATACTACTATGGTATAGACTAGCCCCTAACATATTCTAGTTTACCCTATATAAACATAACCCTATTGTACCCTAGTTTAATCTAGCAAACCATACCCTACCCTATCCTAGACTAGCCTAGCCAAGCATATCATAACCAATCCTAACACATAATAATGAGTAATCTTCTCTATACTCTAATATATCCTAACCTTCCTACAGTAATATATCCTAACCTAACCTAGCCTATATTAGCCTCCTTTAGCCTAGCATATCATATCCTAGCTTCACCTTCTCTTCCCTAGATTATTGTAACACAATGTAGCTTCGACTACCCTACCTTACCTTAGTCTAGCCTATCTTTATCTCGCCTTGTATAACCTACTATAACTTAGCCTTACATAATTACTCTATCATAGCCTTGCCTATCCTACACTACCATAGAATAAAATAGTTTGGCCTAACATATCCTATTCTCACCTATCCTAGCCTACTCATACCTAATCTTGTCTATGCTATTAAAATGTAGCCTACTCTAGCCTATACTAGCCTAGCATACTCTATCCTACCTGACACTAGCTTAGCCTAATAAATCCGATCCTACCCTAACCCACACTAAGTTAGCCTACTCTAACGTAACCTAACCTATGCTTGTGTAGGATAACCTAACTAGTCTAGAATAATTGATGTTGGTGTAGAAAAACCTATGCTAGTTTAATATATCCTAGCCTACTCTAACCTAGCCTTTTATAAACTAATATAGCCTAACCTAACTAATCAATCATATCATATCCTAAAGTAGGCTATCCTAACATATCTTATCCTAGCCTTGGGTACTCTAGCTAAGCCTACTCTAGCATAACCAATCCTAGCTTACTCTAGCCTAGCCTATACTAGCCTACTATAACATCTCACGACTAACCTATCCTATGTTATTGTAGTACATTCTATCATGGCCTATTCTACCCTAATGTAGTCTATCCTAACATACTCTATCCTAACCTACCTAATTTACGCTAGCTTAGCCTAGTCTAAACAAGCATAACCTATGCTGTCCTACTCTAGCCTACCCTACTCTAGGCTGGCCTAGCTTAGCTTACTCTACCCAAGCTTAGCCTAGGCTAGAATATAATATCTTATCCTAGCCTTGCATAGTCTAGCCTATACTACTCTAGCCTAAGTAATCCTATCCCTCCCCATCATACTCTAGCCTAATTTATCCTAAACTACTCTAACTTACCTAACCTAGTCTATCCTAACTTACTCTAGCATCAACTACTTTAGCTTAACCTATTCTATCTTAGCCTAACGTATGTTAATCTAACATACACTTTGGCAATCTAAGATAGCCTACCCTATCCTACCTACTCTAGCTTAGCCAACTATAGGCTATCTTATTCTATCCTACTCTAGCCTAGCTTAGCCTACTTTTTCCTAGCCTAACATACCTACTCTATCCTAGTTTGGCTTACGCTAGCCTATTACAGCTTAGTCTAGAATATCCTATTTGAGAGTAGCATGCATGAGCCTATCTTATCCCACACTAGTGTAGCTTAGCCCATCATAGCCTACACTATCCTATCTCACCTAGTTTTAGGTTGACCTACTTTAGTGTACCCTACATAGTGTACACTAGCCTACTCTAGCATAGTGTGCTCTACTCTAGCCTAATCTAACATAGATTTCTTTAGCCTACTCTATCCTACTACATGTAGGCGTCTCCACATTCCTCTGGCTAGCCATATTCTATCATAACATACTCTAACTCACTCTTTCCTACTTTAAGCTAGCTTACTCTAACTTAGCCTAATCTATCGTGATCTACTATAGAATAGGCTAATTTATCTTGACCTAGCCTAGTATAGCCTACTCTAACATATTCTATTCTATCTTACCCTATCATAACCTTGCCTACTCTAGCTTGTTGTAGCTTGGCTTACTCTAACAAACACTCGACTACTCTAATCAATAGTAGCCTAGCATATCTAGTCTATGTGGCCTAGCCTAACCTAACTTAAACTATCATTTCCTACTCTAACCTAGCTTTCTCTATCCTACCAATTATAGCTTAGCATAGCCTACTCTAACCAACCCTAGCCTATGTTACTATATCCTAAGTTACTATATCCTTCTTTAGTCTAGCCTAGCCTAGACCAACCTAATCTACTCTAGCTTATCTATCCTATCATAGCCTAGCATGGCATGGCCTATCTTGACCTACCCTAATCTAACATATCTCAGCTTATGCAACTCTATGTACTGTAGCCTAGACTACTCTAGCATACCCTATCGGGACTACCATAAACTACACTAACATAGCCAAACCTAGTATAGCCTAGCCTAGCCTAGCTTAGTTTACACTACCTTATGTTAGCTTAATTTATCCCTAGCCTAATAATGGCCTACCATAGCATGATGTAGCATACCCTAACATACCATGTCCTAGCCTACCTAGCCTAATCTATCTTAATCTACCCTACTTAATCCTAGCCTATCCTACCCTAGCCTAGCCTACCATATCCTAATTTACAGTAACCCTAACCCTTCCCAGCCAAGATTTGCATACCTTAGTTAACATACACTAACTTAGAGAAAACTACCCTTGCCTACACTAGTGTGCCACTAGCTAACCTTTTGTTAGCTTAAACTAACCTACCACACCTTGTCCTAGCTTAACCTACCGAACCTAATTTTCACTACTCTATACCTTGCTATCATTCCTACTTTGAGCTAACCTCCTTAACATTCCTTGTCTTAGCCCTTTACCTAAAATACCTTATTTAATTTTATATTCTCATAAAAACCCTTAAGTACAATTCCATTCCATTCCTTTCCTTTCCTTTCCTTTCCTTTCCTTTCCTTTCCTATCCTATCCTATCCTATCCTATCCTAAAGTAGCCTATAATAACCTAACCAATTTTATCCAATCTACTCTACTTTAAGCCACATAAGATATGTACCATATTTTAAGCTTAATATAACTTACCTTAAAATAACTTATCTAAGTTTTCTAATTTACTAAATGAAATTAGAATAAGAACATCATCTATTTTACTAAATATTAAAAACACATAATAAAAATTTTAAATGAAAAAATAAAATAACATATTAAATGAAATGCATAAAACAAGTATAACGGATTATAAGATAGAAAAAAATATATGAATAATAAAATAAACACATTTTCTAAAGTTAAATACTAAAAAACATAATAAAAATTTCTAAATGAAATAAATAAAAATAACATATTAAATAAAATGCATTAAACAATTATAAAATATTATAAAAATAGAAAAAACAATATATTAATATGCAATAAACAGATTTTCTAAATCCAATTATCATTGAAAATTATTTACCTACAACATAATATAATTGACTTGAAAAACAAATCTTTCCAAACATAACTTAGACACGTCATGTAGACGTTTAGACATTTAATAAAACATTTGTTCAAAGTGAAACTAAAAATACATTCATATCGCAACTTAATTTAATATTTAAATTTAGGAAAATAAGCATTGCCACTTTCTATTATATAAATATAAACAACTTTTGCACTTATTTTAATTAAACTAACTGCAACATGTTACCTGATGAATTTAAATAAATAAAATAAAATAAACTAAATCTCAAAGAAGAAATATAAAATATATCCCCTCTATTGCGATCTGAGTGATAGGGAATAAAAGGTAGCCTAACTTTAGTAATGGTGTCCAATAGCATAATTGAAAATACCAATAAAAAAATTATTTTGCAAAACAGAAAAAATATATAGTCTATTCAAAATCATTTCAGAAGAGAACGGTAGAGCCGCTTAAATAATATCGGTTGATAAGGAAATTAAATTTAATAGAAAAGGTGGAACCCATGAAAAAAGAAGATTATAAACAATATCGTATCAAGAGCGGTAGGTTATTGTGAATAATAGATGAACTAATTTTAATATTTACACGGAAACCTACGTACTTAGCAACGAATATGAAAATTTAAGGTGAAGTAAATTAATATAATAGAGAAAATACAAGAAGCTAAGTTGGAAGAACAAAACTAAACATTATAAATGTATATGCAGATTAAACTCCATTAAAATCAAAGGAAAAACAACAATAATCAACAGAAATCGAAGACGGATTGCGTGATGTAAAGAGGACGGGGTAGATTGCAGCTAAAGAAATCAATAGAAATACTCTCATAAAACTATAGAAAATACTTTGTCCATGATGTTGTGTGGCATGACAAGATCATCTCTCTAAATGCCACTTAATTTAGTGGAAAAGGCAGCCGCAATGAATGGGATTGCCCGGTTTCCTACTAAAACTTAGAGGAAATGATTCCAAAAGACTCGACGTATACGTTGGCCGCCCCCTCTGTCAAACAAGGAGTCTCTCTATCTTCAACTGACATTTTTTAAAATTTGTACACCTCATCCTCTTAAAAGGGCAAGTATAGCTTAAAAACGTCTCATGCTTTTTTAATTTAATTTAACTCCTGCTTTTTCAATTAGTTATATATAAAAAGTGTTTGGGCTTTTTTAATTCAAACTTGATTAATACTTTTTATTTTTTTAGTTTTTTTGAATGATTGGGTTATGGTATTTGTTTGTTAAGGCAGACACTTTGAATTAGAAAAAATTTGGAAATTGTAATTTTTATTTGTTTTAGTTGTGATTTTTTAGGGTTGTTATATTTAGATGTTTTTAGATAGGCGTGTGGTTGAGATATTCTCTCAATCAGGTGATTGTTGTTAAAGATAGTTTATTTATCTTGAAACAACACTACACTCATTTATATGTAATTTTATTTGATGTGAATATACAATATAGTGTGCACGCTCAAAGTTTAAGGGTATCAAAGCTCGTATGGGCTTGGAGCGAGAAATAAAAGAATATATTTGTATTGCTTTGATACCATATTAAAATTAAGAAAGACAACTGCCAAAAGCTCAGAACACTCTGCCAAATCATTATTGAAATCAAAATATATAAGTTTACATTATAATAGGGAGATATAGAACTGACACCTAGAAAATAGGAACTAATCCTAATCTTCCTAATTTGGGACACATGTTCAATAGTAAAAGAAGTTTTCTCCAATAATACCCTTTCTCTATTAAGGGAAAGTGTTGAAATTAATAGAGAATAAGTATTATTGGAGAAAATTTGTTTTACTATATGTCCTAGACTATAATTAATTCTTATTTTCTTGATGTTAGTGCTAAATCTCCTTATTATAATGTAAATTTATATATTCTGATTTCAATAATGAATTGGCATAGCGTTCTCTGCTTTACGAAGTCCCTAATGCAGCGTGCTCACCTAGGCGCAGCTAAATTGAAATAGTGAAAATACATGAATCGACATAAAATTAAAAAAACATGAGATATACCCATCATTTATAAGTTCTCTTCTCTACTTTTAACCAAGAAAAAAATAGTGAAAATGCATAAATCGACATTAAATTAAAAAAGCATATTATATATAATATATATATATATATATATATATATAAAATACATGAATCGACATAAAATTAAAAAAAACATGAAGATATACCCATTAATAAGTTGTCTTCCTACTTTTAACCCAAAAAAATAGTGAAAATGCATAAATGGAAATTAAAATTAAAAAAACATTATATATATATATATATAAGTCTCATGGGGTAGGCGAGATGGTAATCACAATGCAATGAAGTTCCTTAGAAAGGCGGGCTTCGTACTAAAGGTCACAAGTTCAAATCCCTGAGACTAGTACTAAAGGTCACACATTCAAATCCCTCACACTAGCCCTGTAAGCTGTGGAGAGGGGCGCCCGCGATTTGCGAGGGGCTATAGTGGTAGCAAATCGACTTTGTGTAACATGAGTTGTGAAGCTGCTCTAGTTGCCAATTCCTCTGTAATCTATATATATATAATACCTATTTATTTTTTTAATGAATCGAAATTGAATTAAAAAAGCATGAGATCTTTTTAAGTTTACCCCCGATTATTTTTTAAGATGAGGTGGACAAATTTTGAAATTTTCTGTTGAGGGAAGGGTTGTTCCAATTCAAGATATAGAAGCATGTATCTATTCAAGATTACAAAAATTTCACATTTGTCTGCTCGTGGAGCTTGAATGTTGGCCTTGTCCGATATGTCTCTGTGTGGTTGTGCATCTGAGTTGTCTTAGTCAGATTTCTGAATTTGTGTATGTGCATAGTTTGAGTCTATGTCTATGCCACATTAGCATGAGATAGAGGAGGCAATTGGATCATCCACTGTTGGAGCAAAAAAACATCAAACGAAGCTCGGTGGAGTATTGAACAATCATTAGTTTTTCAACGGAAGCGCGGTTGAGCATTGAACAATCACTAATATTGAATAATTAAATATTCTTGCTTACAACGGGTATTTTGGCCGCCCCCACTCCCTCAAACAACCGCTTCCTCTTTATTTAACGGAATTTTTTTTAATTTGTCGACGTCATCATTTTAAAAAGAAAAGTATGGCTAAAATGATATCAACGGATACATTGGCCGCCCCCACGGCTTCCTCTAGCCTGAAAGGACAATTTTTCAAATTTTTTCCAAAGGCGCGTATTTGCTTAAAAAAACTTATACTTTTTAAATTCAATTTCCACTCATGCTTTTTTATTTTTCAGTTAAAGGTATATAAAAAAGTCTTATACATCCTTCTTTCCATATCTATTATTGTTAGTGTAGTTTAATCTAATCTACTTATACATTTATTATGGGTTAACATTTGTTAGTCGATTAACATAGTGTGGTATGGTTTATTTTTTTTTAATTTCTCTATTGTATTAATTTAAACTTTCATATTTAGCCAGGTTTTTTTATGCATCAACAATTGTCAACACTTTTACCCTGTTTTGTTGGATCAAATGAGACACTTTCAACCATTGATTTGAAGTGTCACCGCTTTTTCCAAATATTGGTTAACTTACCTTCTTTTCATGGCAAGATATTTTCACTGCTTTTTCCTATTCTTTTATGTCACTATGGCCTCAGAGTTAATCATTTCCTTGGTCTGCCAGTTGTTGTTCTTCTTCTTCCTTGCCTTTTGACAAGCACAATTCTTCTTCCCTGACTTTTAGCAAGCACTAATTAATATTAAATTATATACCCCATACACCAATTAAAACCAACTGCGGCAACTCTTTAGCTGTCCTCATTCCAACGGGGAAAGCTGCAAAAAAAAAAAGGAGCGAAATGCTTTAATGTCGGGTGCCGGTGGTGGAATGTGCCACAAAGACAACATCTTTAGCCCTTAAAGTTCAGCAGAGGTGCGTGTTGCGAGTATTTTAGTGACCGTCAAACACTGTTGGCAATTTACAAAAAAATTTCTAATTTTGAAAGGTTGTTTGTGTGAAACACATGCGGATCTTCCAGAGGCGTTGATTTGGCCTAAGAAAAAAGATTATTTACGGCATGTGATGTCTTTCTGATTACGAATGCACGCAGACAAGCTAAATTCAATGCATCTGGACCTTGCATTATTTTATAAGAATTTTAAAGTATGTTCTTGCAATTTTGGAAGGATCAGCGGATTTAATCATTTAATTTTCCCGTTTAAAAGTATGAAAGATTTCAAGATGAGAGGTGACAGGTAAATTAAAGTTCTAAAAGTTTCCTATAGTTAACCTTGGTTAACTTTGGCATAAGCTTGATCAGGGTATCAGATTTGTGTTTCATTCGATCAGCCTAGTCGATGGTCGTCATGGGCTTACTGATCCCACATAAACTCTGGGACACTGATTCAACAATTTAATCAATTTAATCAATTTAATTTTCTGTTTCTTTAATTTCTTTGTTTTTTGTAATTCATTTTTGAGATATATGGGGCGATTTGAAAAAAATTGTTTTTCTGTTTATAGAGCAGGTTAAACAGGGATATCTTGACTCTGGTAGTTTATTAGTTATTTTTTTCTCTCAGGCAGTCTAATGTAACACTGTATGAGGGAACCTCATTGAAAGCTAAGATGGGTCTGGGTGGTGGAGGGCTACATCAATGTGCTATGTTGCAATTTCATCAATGTGATGTATTTTTTAATGTGTTTTGGAGGAGGATATAAACAATAGGAAAGCAAGTTTTATTATTAATTTTGGTTTTTGGTATTTGAAATTGATTTGGAAATTTTGGTCTCTAGTGTTTGAAATAGATTTGCAGTATTCCCACTCATGTACTACCTACCCATGTACTGTTATATTTGCTTTGACATTCAATGTGTTCTTTGTCATATAAATATAAACAAAACATCTAAAGAAAAGTAATTGCACAATGATCCAGTACAAGAAAACAAAATTTTCCACAAACCAATTAACATTTCTAAAAAAATTCAACAATTTCAATTTAATAATCCTATTGACCTCTTTTTGTACCTTTTAGCACAATTGCTAATAAATTAGTATCTCACCTAAGTTGTTCATTGTCACTCAGCTTTGTACATGAGTAAAATTATTTTATTCAATCACAATATCCCACGTCTCTTAATATAGCTATGTTTACCTTTGTCTTTTTTATGTTCATCATTTTCTTTAGTGGGTGCCCTTTCATTTATTAAATTTAATTTCACCATCACCTTTGTCTAGTTTAACCCGCTTTAACCTTCCATTCGATAACGATTTTGAATTGACTTTCTATTTTGTAATTTTCTTTTTGATATTTTATACTTTATATATTAAATTAGATTTATATTTATATAGTAGGATAATATAGGATAGTATAGTGTAGGCTAGCATAGGCACAGGTAGGCTAGTGTAACATAGAATAGGCGAGAGAAATTTACTGTAGGCTAGGCTAAGATAGAGTACTCTAGTGTAGGGTAGACTAGGCTACAGTAGGCTATGCTAAGCTAGACAAGAGTAGGCTAGAGTAGGCTAGGCTAGAGTAGGCTAGGATAGGCTAGCATATAGTAGTCTAAGCTAGAATAGGTAGGACTGAGTAGGCTAGGCTACGGCGGGCAAGGGTATGTAGGCTAGTCTAGGCTAGGTTAAGCTAGAGTAGACAAGTAAGCTATAGTAGGTTAGGATGGACTAGGCTAGTTAGATTAGAGTACGATAGGATATAATATGCTAGTGTAGGCTATGATTGAATACATTAGAGCTGGATAGGATAAAATATGCAAGTCCAGGATAAAATACAATAGTCTAGGCTAGGATGGATTAATCTAAGGTATCTTAAGCCTGAGTAAGCCAGGGTAGAGTAGGAAAGAATAATTTAAGCTTTAATTAGCTAGGCTAAGCTAAACTAAGTTAACTACATTAGTGGATACAATGTAAGGACACCATACATTAGGCTAGAGTAGGCCACAATTGATTAAAGTGAAATATATTAGGATAGGCTAGGCTAGGTATGCTAAACTAAGCTAGTATATGCTAGCTTAGAGTATGCCGGTTGTAACATCTCTGACCTCAAGTGATAAATCACCAAAATAAATTGAATAGTAAAACATAATAATTTTTTCTTCTAATAAAAAATGCACATATATTTGATATCTTACATTAAATAATGTATTCTATGCTCAAATACACCCAAAAATACCCTAAATACTCTTAGTTGTTTTTTAAGATTTTTCCTTGTTCTTATTACTCTCCCCTCACTTTCTATCAACATTTTTCATTTTAATTATTGGCTAATAATTATATATAGTGTTTAGTATCCCCATTTTTCCTTATCCCTATTAAAAGAACATCAAGAAATATTAATATATGCTAAATTTCTCTAAAGACCATTAAGTATAGCCTCCCTTTTATATATGATATAGTGTTGTCGCAGGGTTACTAGGCTAGACTCAAAGTCTAGCATCTAAGTTGCCTTCAATATATTATTATTTTACACCACAAGGGATTATACCATATAACTTGCTAAATAGTTTGTTTAGTTTCATTATGGTTTCCTTTTCATGGATAGATAGTCTTCCTATATAACATAGAGGTTGTAATCATTGTCGCATTTGGTACATACATTGAATTGTATTACAATGAGGATTAAAGCATAAATTTTATAACCTCTTCTTTTTTATCGGATGGCATAATGAGGAATCCTAAACTAACATGGCAATGAGTTGGCTCTTTGACCCATGTGCTTGTTATGGGAAGGATTGGTAATCAATTGTTGTTCTGACTAATGAGATGTAGGTATCTAGATAGTTCATTTGTTTAGGTTTGAAATCGATGAAGGAAATGTAATTGAGTGGTTTTGGGTTAAATACCCTCACTCTCTCATGTCGACTTTCATTTGCACTCTCTCTAATTCGTGAAAGGGCTCTATAACTTAGGGTTTCACTAGAGTATTTCAAATTTCTACTTTGTTTAAGGACCAAAACTTTCTTACCGTATCGATTGGTGAGAAAATGATGATAGCCAACATATTGACCTTGTTTCCTTTCTTTTTCCCAGGTAAATTTCAATCACTTATGGGCTTTAGATATTAATGTTTTTTCTTATTATAACATTATATTGACATTTTTATTTTCATAACTTTTTCATGGTTGCGCGGAGTCCTTTATTTTGCCTTTCCTCTTAGTTTAACTCCCTGTTTCTAATGTGGTTTTCATTTGGATTTTTTTTCCAAGAAGAGTCTTAGGTCAAGGAGAACTATGATGGCTTGGTTTTACTTCTTCTCTAGAAGCTTGTGGGGGTTTCATTGTTGTGCTTTCTAGGTAATTATTGAACCCTAGATTCCTAAGCTTCAATCCCAAATAATGTATTTTCCTTATTTAATTTATAGCACCCATAGAAAAAAGGTTCCTTGATGATTAATTTTGAGGTGTAATAAGAGAATGCTAAATGGGCCCTTGGTTTACTCCACGGGTATTCTGATTTAGCACCAGAGTTTCCAAACTCGTAACCAAAATAGGTCTATGGCTTCCGGGATTTTACACCATCTCTTCCATACTCAAACAAATTGTCGACGTGGTGAGCTAACTCTTGTTCCTTTATACCTTTGAAAGTAAAATATTTGGTTGGTGACTGCGAAATTACGAGGATTAACTCAGCAAGCTCTAATGTGCTTACAATGGTAGGAAGAGAGGGGAAATGCACCTCACCATCTTTCACATGTAAGAATGGTTAACCCCACAAGATAAGAACTTTTTCTACTGCATGAATTCTTTTATAAAAGATAATCCTTGCATTAAATCTCTGTTAATCTTAACGTATGGTCATTTTAGAGGTATGAAATATTTGAGAAGTCATGTTATGAGGAGAGAATATTTCAGCTCAATCCTTTCCTTCTTGTTACAAAACGGGTCACCTCTATCTAAGAGGTTCTTATACAACTCTTTTGTTTTATATAGGTGTCATGTTATGGATTTTTACCACTCACAAAATCTGTGCCCCTGGTTGTATTAATTGTAAAACCTTAACTCCAATGGGGTTGGGACTCATCCCAATGGCTTCTGGTTTTCATTTTTCATTATTAGATAATTAATGAGTTGTACTCCAAGATTCTTTACCATATGATTCTATTGTTTCTCTTAATGCATATATAAATGAAATCACTAAGTCCAAAATAGACCTATAATATTTGGATTTGTACTCTCTAATACTGCATACACTTTCATACTGCATGCATTGTAATATCATTTTCAATTATATATTTATTTTTGTAATTTATTATATCTATTTTGTTTAATCTCATGGTCACGACATCAGTTTCATGGTTCAAGGTTTAGGCATCAACACCTATAACTTCGAATATGAATAGTTGCAACATCCTCTTACCTTTTTGTTTATTTGTACCTTAGCAAATATATGGATAGAATTCATATCGTGATTTCAAAGAACTTATTATGAGTCACTATTATATTTTTCTTTCAAAAGGACAAATAACTATTTTCGTTGTATCAAAATAGCAGTTAGGTATCTACTTTGTTTTTCATGTAGATTTCTTTAATACTTTTAGACCTACAAGGTATTACATAGAGAGTGTTTCCTATAGAATATTTTGTCTATTCAGATTATAGGTGAATTAAAACATATATTTCCTTAATATTAGTTTATTTTAAATAATATAGTTTATTTTATAAGAATATAATGTAAGTTAGGGAGCCTCAGGGATCTCTATAATGGGAAACCGTGTCTTATTGTCTAGGTCTTAACCATCCCCTTTAGGACTAAAGGTTTATGACTATATGGTTTTCTCTAAGTTTTAATTTCTAACTTGATCAAAAGATCTTTTAGTCTCTTAGTATAGCGTATTAATGTAAATACTATAAGTATACATTTTATGCAAAAATCAATCAGTGGAATCATTCACCGTAACCTCTTTTGATATACAACATAGCCAATAAATATAGACAATCACCATAACAGTTCTTTGTCATGTAATTGTTTTCTCTCTTCTTCATAGGGTCCTTAACCTTCCTAAAATACACATAATTAGTTATCTCTCAATTATCATGAATATTACCTCCTCCTTCCATATAATCTAGTGTCATCTATAAATATTTTTTTTGTATACAACCCTCCCTGCAATGTTTAAATTAGTCATACAATAACTTTCACTAACATAAAAAGTGCATTCACATTTATTCTACATTCAGTAAATTAACCTACACTTAGATAAATCCTTCTAGGAATATGTTAAAATCTTCCACATTCAACGCAACCTTGAACCAACATTCACAATTTCTCTATGAGCTATCCTCTAAAATGCCAAGAAAAAGAGCACTACTTTGTAATATTTTTTCTCTAGCTTTATACCTCCTAAACCCTTAGCAGTATCCTACTAGATTATGTGGGTTCCACCAATATTTCTATCCCATTGATATTTCTCAATTAGAACCGTCTCTATCTCCCACAATTTTATTCAGAGAGACACACTATGGTATTTATCTCTACCCATAGAAAAAAAAATATTGTGGTCTATAGTATGTATTTCTTCTTTTTCTCTCCCAGAAGAATCTGACATAATGATGATTTCTTGTTTTAGTTTTTCCTCATTAGGCAAAACCAACTCCTATTGGAAATAATAATGAGAGGGGGGGTGAATCAATATTATCAGTTTAATAATTTTTCATTTCCCCAACAGATATATATACGCTACTTCAATGAAGTGAACTAGCGTGTACATACTACTGTTATTAGAGAAACCAATGTATACCCAGAGAACTTATTATTTAATCAATTTATCATATGTTGATCTTTAATCAGTGCACCAATAACTTGTTAAGTAGTGCAGTAAAAACATAATAAACAATCACCCATAAGCAACACACATGAAAACCAATGATTTAGGTGGAAACCCAATGTGGGAGAAAAACCACCTGGTGTTGTCATCTCTGTCTTCTTTTAATAATAAGAAAAATTGTTTACAATATTGTACTGGTGTAGACTCATACCAGTACGCAGGAACCCACCTACAAAAGGCTACAACCTTCTCTCATTTTCTAGATTCTACTAGAAGGGAGCTACAACTCCCTAGCTCTTGTACTAGCCAATGTGATTGCTATAATGTAGGTGCTGACATATAGAAGGCTACAACCTTCGTTCTTCTTCCATGGACCATGTTTCATAAATTTTTAGACTGGATGATCCTAGTACACAACAATACAAATGAAGGCCTCGTTTCATCAAATTTTCACACTAGACCCATCAGAAACTACATCAACCAACAATCAGTTAATCTGAACAATCAGATCCCTCTCACCAGAACACTGTGCTAAACCCAAAAACTTGCATCATCATTCAGAACCATATGTAACCCCAAAAATCATGCATCATAATTTATATGCTACTTTACTGAACCCATCCTGTGTGTATACGCTACTTCCGTTAACCAAACCTACGTATACCCTTAAAACTACTGAAACATGAAACTTCTAAATCAAATCTGTACCAACCGGCAATATATTAAACATCTATTGTCAATTTACAGAGCTTTAGACAGGCAGTAGCAAAGGTAACCCTTCTTACTTAGACAATTAATCAATCAGACACCAAACTCCTTATGCATTGAGTTTTACATTCAAATCTAAGAAGACTTCATTGACAAACAACAATAAAACAACAGAACTGATCACATAGATCAATCAGATCTGAAGAATATGAATTTCGTTTAGATACGCTACTTGGAAGAGTAGAACTTGCGTGTATACATGCTTTTATCGAGATGAACCAACATATATATCAACAAATATTAGCTCATAACTTCACTTCTATTCCAAACTTCAGACAAACCTAGATCATAACATTTAAAGAATAAAACAAGTGCACATAATCAAATCTAGCCCAATCAATATCATATCATTCAATGATAAATCATTTCAGGTCTCATGATCCTGATCCAACATTAAATTCAAGGTGCACATAATATTTCAGATCAAATCACAAACATAGCTCCTACAACATAAAATATACTTCAGATAGAAGTATTCCTAAGAAAACCCTTTTACTTGCACAATCTTCTCCTCCTTATATAGTTTTAGGCCTTTCTCGATACCTCTAACCAAAACCACTTAGGACCCGTGGTATTCTTGGACGGGATCAAATAGTCATTACTTCGCTCAATATTGTGGGATAATACCATCGTATTGACCCCTGGTATTGTTTAGTCTTGAATTTCCTTGATTTTCCAACATATACGCAATTCTCTTCTTGTGAAGGTGTGTGTATATGTATTCGCTCTTTTTGTTCTGTGAACCAGTGTGTATACATTATTTTGACTAAGTGAAACAACGTACTCATGTTAAACCGCTTTACACCATCGTTTTCCTTCAACTTCTTTATTCTGATCAATAGACCTTAGTTTCATCTATCTGTTCTTTTGTACTAGTGCCCTGTTAGATCTGAATAGACCTGTTATACTGCGAGTTTCCTTTCATCAAAAATTAAACTGACCTGTTAGTGAGTTGCCATCAAGGAAAACACTTGTATCATAATGCCAACAATATCCCACTTTGGACTTGATGGAAACCATTATGGTGTTGATTATTGCAAGTTGTAGAAATTGTTAGAGATAGCATGTAACACCAATACCAAAATACTCACCCCCTTTGACATTAAGGGCAAAGGGTGGACCAACCTACTATCCCTCTTTGATATACATTATGTTGTCCATGCTCCCCTTGAGTACATGCAGAGTCAACAGAGATATGTTTCAAAAGAATAACATGACTCTAGAACTCAAGTAAGTGAGTATGACCTCCCTAAGACCAGTGACTCATACAGACATCAATCACCCAACCAAGTGGGGATACACCATATGTTTGTACATTACAGAAATACAATAATCATTACATCATCCATCCCATGCATAGTGAGGAAACAAATTACATCATATGTTGAATAGGACTCATTCAAACATAGGCTATGATAGAAGGAGTCATATCACCCCATAGCTCTTTACATGACTTATGCAACAAATGGTATAAATATATGAAACCATAGCTAAACTTAGCAATCATAATTCCAACAATGCAGAATGTGTGTGAAGGCTAATGCTCCCCTTGAACCTGTGTTACCTGTGCATAGTTAACAAGTCATTCATGAAGGCCTCTTTGTTAGTTAGATAAAAATCAATGAACAAAGAATATCATCAGACTGTAATCATCAATATAAGACAAATCACCCATATCATAGTTTTACCCACTGTTTTTCTATTAGAAAAACATTTACGCTACTTCAGCCATAGAAACCTGCATGTATACGTGACTATACTTCATGAAACCCCCATATAATAACCTTCCTCTAAAAATTGAATTTAAAAGTAAGATGACATAGTAACTACTCCTAGCTTTTATCTGATATATTCAAAAGTTTCTATGGGAAGTGGTTTGGTGAATATATCAACAACTTGTTCTTTGGAGGGAACATACTCCAACTTAACCTTTTGTTCAAGAAATTTTTCTCATATAAAATGGTACTTAATGGGTATGTGCTTGGCCTTGGAGTGCATGAAAGGATTTTCCAAAATACTGATGGAACTTGTATTATCACATAGAATGTAAATGGGTGGAGTACATGTGATTTCAATGTCTTGCAATGTTTGCATCATCTGAAGTAGTTGTTTGCAGCAAGATGCAGCAACCACATATTCTGCTTCAGTGGTAGATAAGGCAATCAAACTTTGTTTCTTGTTGAACCAAGACACTAGTTGTGAACCCATATAAAATGCATGTCCAACAATGCTCTTTCGATCATTGACATTTCCTCTCCAATCTACATCTATATATGCATGAAGAGTAAGATATGTATCTTTAGGATACCATAGTCCAAAGGCCTCGGTTCCTTGAAGATATTTCAAAATTATTTTAACTTCTTGAATATGTGATTCCTTTGGATTTGCTTGGAACCTTCCAACAATTTCTACTGCATGCATGATATCAGGTTTGGCACCTCTTAAATAGAGCATACTTCAAATCATAGATCTGTATGTTGGTTGGTTTACTGCTAGTGATTCATCGTTAGATTGATACTGCATCCTATTACCATTGGAATACATACTGGTTTAGAATCTTCCATTCTGTACATCTTCAAGATCTGCTTGAGATATTTTTTTTTTGAAAGGAAAATACCATCTTTTGTTTGTTGTACTTGTAGACCAAGAAAATAAGTAAGTTCACCAAGTAAGGAAATTTCAAACTCTTGTTGCATTACTGAAGCAAAATTCCGACTCATGGAATCTTCACTGCTACCAAAAATGATATCATCAACATAAACAACAATAATTAGTAGTTTATCATTTTAAATCTTTGTGTATAAATTTCTACCTGTAGTGCCTTTTGTGAAACCTTGTTTTTGTAGATATTTGTCAAGGAGGTAACACCAAGCCCTTAGAGCCTATTTTAGACCATAAAGAGCCTTTTTGAGCTTGCATATGAGTTTCGCATCATTTCCAAGAATAAATCCTTCTGGTTGTTCAATATAAACTTCTTCTTCTAGATCTCCATTAAGAAAAGTTGATTATATATCCATTTAATATACTTTGGATTTTCGAAAACTAGAAAGAGAAAGAAACATCCTTATGGATTCAAGTCTCACAACAGGTGCAAAATTTTCTTCAAAATCTATACCTTCATGTTGAGCATACCCTTTACAAACAAGCTTTTCCTTATTTCTAATAACTTCTCCATTTTCTTTAAGCTTATTCTTAAATTTCCATTTTGTTCCTATAACATTTTTATGATGAGGTCTAGGAACTAATTCCCAAGTATCATTCTTTTCAATTTGGTCAAGTTATTCACCCATGGCCTTGACCCAACATTCATCTTTGTAGGATTCATTTACATTCTAAGATTCTGTGGAGGATAGTAATGCTAGATAACTTGATGTCCCTATAAGAGTTATTCTTGTCTGTACTCCAGACCCATTTTCTCCTAGAATTTGAGATTCTTGATGATTCTTCTGAACATACCTGGATGGAGTCTTTTCCCTGTCTGTTGTATCTTCTTCTGGTGCTTCATTGGTTTCCTCTTCTATATCATTTTGATTTGATGCAGGAAATAATTTCCCATCTTCCTCTTTGTCATATTCCTCTGTTGATTTCATTTGTTTTGAATTTCCACATGCTTCATTAATTACAACATCAATGCTTTCAACAATTTTCTAAAGTATTTTGTTATAACATTTGTATCCTTTAATTATGGATGAATAACCAAGAAGAATTCCTTTGTCTACTCTGGGTTCAAACTTACCAAGTTTTTCATCAGTCCTTTTGATGAAACATTTTCTTCCAAAAACTCTAAAGAGTTTTACAGTAGGAGGCTTACCATACCAAATTTCATATGGAGTTTGATTTCTATTTACCCAAACATTCACTTTGTTGAGAATAGTCATGGAAGAAAATGCATCTTCACCCTAGAAGGTTGCAGGAGTTCTAGATTCATCAAGCATCGCTCAAGCCATTTGTTGAATTGTTATGTTCATTCTTTCCACCACGCCATTTTTCTGAGGAGTTATTGTGATGGAGAATTGCCTTTTTATTCCATGTTGCTCATAGAAGTCAAAGAAATCATTTGATATGAATTCTCCCCCTCTATCGGATCTGAGACATTTGATTTTTTGATCTGATTCATTTTCAACTAAAGCTTTGAAGGATTTAATTTTTTCAAATGCTTCATCTTTATGCTTTAGTAGACCTATCCAACACATCTTGGAAAAATCATCAATAAATAAAATAATTTTTTCTTCTCCACGTGGTGAATTTTTCCTTGTTGGTCCACATAAATCAGTATGGATGAGTTCAAGAGGCTTACTTGCTGATCCTTCCTTTTCACTCTAGTGAAATCTAGTTTTCTTACCGACTTGAAATGGTTTGCATATGGTATTTTGTGGAATGTTGATATCTTGAAGATCACGAATTACCTTGAGCCTACATGTTTTTCTTATCTGAGAAAAGCTTAGATGTCCCAATCTTCTGTGCAATAGCTAGTTTTCATCTCTTTTTCTTGGATAGAATTGTTGTTGTCCTCCTTTGAGTATGTATAAGTTATTTGGAGTTCTTGTACCTTTGATCACAGTCTTTCCTGTATCAAGGTCACGAACCACACATCTATTTGATTGAGAAACAACTTGATTTCCTTGACCACACATTTGACTGACACTCAACAAATTATGCTTTAAACCATCTATATACATGACATTTCCAGCTTTAACATTTTCTTTCAAGAAAACAAAACCTTTACCTTTAATGACAACTAGTGTGTCATTTTCAAATGAGACATTCTTTTCCTTTTCTAAAGCATTGTAAGAATGAAGCTTCTCTTTATCACCTGTCATGCGTTTGGAGCATCTGCTGTTAATGTACCATTGATTCTCTTGTCCTTCTACATATAGAGCTATGCCACATCGTTTTGATTGAGATTCCTTCTCTCTCCATATCTTGGAATTTAATGATGAATGTTGATTTGAAGTGATGGCTAAAATTAGCTCCTGCATTCAAATTCTTCATGACCAAATTTTTTACAAATCGAACATTCTGTTCCATCTTCAAGAGGAGAGAAGTTATTATAGGAACTTTTCTTGATTCCAATTACACTCCTTTTATTTCGTGCTTCTCTAGTCATGATGGTTTTATAAGCAACACATTGAGTAGCCTTATGCCCAAAGATATGACATAAAAAACATTGCCCATTAAAGAAGTTTCTGCGATCATAGAATATTTTGGAATTGTTTACCTGGTTGTTGAAGTTTCTACTGATATTCATCCTTGGAGTAAATTGAGTATGATTTACCTGATGAGTATTTTTAGGCCTTTGCTGATGATTGACATATTGTTCACTGGTCTTTACTGCATCAATATAGCTTTTGGTGGAGGTTGACGGCTTCTGTGATTGAGATGATTCTTCAGTATATCCAGGACTTGTCTTTATCAGAGGAGACTGCTGAAATTTGATGATTTCATTTAAATTTTCTGATCCTTTAGCAAATATGAGATTAAGAGATTTTTTCTTCTCAAATTCTTTTCTTATACCGACAATTTCACATTCTAGATTTTCATTGTGTTTTTCTCTTTCAGTGAGTTGGTGTGTCAATGTATCTATGATCATATTATTTTCTTCTAAACAAATATTGAGTTTAGTAATTTCTTCAAGAAAGTCTTCCTCTTCTAAAGCATCCAAAAATCAGCATTGTCATAAGCCATGAGTAGTCTATAATCTTGTTCAGTTTCATCTTCATCACTATTAGATAAACCATCGCTATCTTCATGTGTATAGTAACTCCTTCAATTGACAACCTGTCTTTTATTGTCTTTAACATATTCCTTTCCCTCTTCATATTTATCTTTATGAGGACATTTGGCAGCATAATGGTCGACTCTACCACAAGAAAAGCATTTAAATGGTAGCTTACCTCTGAATCTTCTAGAACCTCGTTGAAGCTTCTTGACAAAATTTACCTTATCTTCTTCTTCTTAAATGTATCGTGGTTAATTGTACTCTTCCTTTTATTTTCCCCTTGTTGAAGCTTTAAAAAAGACTTCTCTCATATATGATGGACCTCCTTTCCTCATTTCAAAGGCAATTAGGATTCCATGGAGTTGAGTCATAGTAATAGTTTGAAGACCCTATTTTTCTTCTATGGCAGGCACTTTTGACTCCAATTTAGAAGACAAAATATCTCAAAATTTTCTCAACTAAGGTAGCTTCCTTTATCTCTTCACCCAGATTCTTCACACAATTAACAATATCATCTATACATAAAAAGTAACTAGCAATACTATCATCACTATGCATCTTAAGAGTTTCATACTGAATTCTGAGAGTTTGAAGCTTAGAACATTTTACCTAGGAGTCTCCTTCATAGCTCTGAATGATTTTGTCCCATATCTCTTTAGCTGTCTTGAGCTGCATGATTTTGACAAATTCTGATTCTGACAGACTTCCCAATAATGTACTGACAACTTTGGCATTGGTTTCCTATAACTTCTTACCTGGAGAGTCTGAAGGAATTGCTGCTAGAAATTGATATCCTCCTTCCACAAATTCCGAAACATCGGCTCCAAGTGATTGTAGATAGGCTCTTGCTCTTATTTTCCAATATACCAAGTTGCTCCCATTGAAGATTGGTGGTCTAATAGATCCCATGCCTTCGTGATTAATCATCTTGAAAGATCTTCCTTCAAGCAATCAAGCTTCTTCTGAAGGACCTGCAATGATACCAATTATTGTAAATAATACTGAGAGGGGGGGTGAATTAGTATTATCAGTTCAATAATTTTTTGTTTCCCAAACAGATTTATATGTGCTACTTCAGTGAAGTGAACTAGCATGTACACTCTATTGTTATTAGAGAAACTAGCATGTACCCAGAGAACTTATGCTTTAATCAATTTATCATTTGTTGATCTTTAATCAGTGCATCAATAACTTGTTAGGCAGTGCAGTAAAAACATAATAAAAAATCACACATAAGCAACACACATGAAAACCAAGATTTAAGGTGGAAACCCAATGCGGGAGAAAAACCACCCACTCCTTTCGTCTCTGTCTTCTTTTAATAATAAGAAAATATATTTACAATCTTGTACTAGTGCAGACTCATACTAGTACACAGGCACCCATTTGCAGAAGGCTACAACCTTCTCTCATTTTCCAACTTCTACTGGAAGGGAGCTACAACCCCCTAGCTCTTGTACTAGCCAATCTGTTTACTAGAATGTAGGCACTGACCTACAGAAGGATACAACCTTCTTTCTTCTTCCAGGGACCACGTTTCATAAATTTTCAGACTGGATACTCGTAATACATAAAAATACAAATGAAGGCCTTGTTTCACCAAATTTTCACACTGGGCCCATCAGAAACTACACTAACCAACAATCAGTTAATCTAAACAATCAGATAACTCTCACCAGAAAACTGTGTTAAACCCAGAAACCTACCTCATCATTTAGAACCAGGTATAACCTCAAAAATCATTCATTTGGAATTTATATGCTACTTTACTGAAGCTAACCTACGTGTATACACTACTTCCTTTAACCAAACCTGCATATACCCTCAAAACTATTGAAACATAAAACTTCTGAATCAAGTCTGTACCAACTAGAAATATACTGAACATCTACTGTCAATTTACAGAGCTTTAGACAAGTAGTATCATAGATAACCCTTCTTACTTAGACAATCAAGTAATCAGACACCAAACTCCTTATTCATTCAAATTTACATTTAGATATAAGAAGACTTCATTGATAGACAAAAGTAAAACAACAGAACTGATCAAATAGATCAGTCAGATCTGAAGAATATGCTTTTCTTTTGTATACGCTACTTGGAAGAGTAGAACTTGCATGTATGGGTGCTTTTGCCGAGACGAACCAACGTATAGATTTACAAATACTAACTCATAAATTTGATGTTATTCCAGACTTCAGACAAACCCATATCCTGACATTTAAAGAATAAAATAGCTCTGCACAATCAGATCTAGCCCAACCAATATCATATCATTCAATGATAAGCCATTTCAGGTCTCATGTTCCTGATCCAACATTGAATTCAAGGTGCACATAATATTTCATATCAAATAAAAAACAAAGCCCCTATAACATAAAATATACTTCAGATAGAAGTATTCCTGAGAAAACCCTTTTACTTGCACACCCTGGTCTTATGATCTCCTCCTCCTTATATAGTTTTAGGCCTTTCTCAATACCTCAGACCAAAACCACTTAAGAGCCGTGGTATTCTTGGACGGGATCAAATAGTCATTACTTTGCTCAATATTGTGGGCTAATACCATGGTATTGACCCCTGGTATTGTTTACTCTTGAATTTCCAACATATATGTGCTTTTCTTCTTGTGGAGGTGCTTGTATACGTATACACTCTTTTTGTTCTGTGAACTAGTGTGTATACGTTATTTTGACTAAGTGAACCAACGTACACATCTTATACTGCTTTACACCATTCTTTTCCTTCAATTTTTTTATTCTAATTAGTAGGCCTTAGTTCCATCTACCTATTCTTCTGTACCAGTGCCCTGTTACATCTTAATAGACCTGTTATATTGTGAGTTTACTTTCATCAAAACCAAATTGACCTGTGAGTTGCTTGCCATCAAGGAGAACACTTGTATCATAATGTCAACAACTCCAACTATTTTTTTCCTCACAGTTAGGGGTTATTCTCTCATGATATCCTTTAACTTTTTCCTGAGGATTAATATACTAATTGAAGTTCTCATTCATTACCATTTTTTTGAATAAAACAATATTTTGTCACGTGTCATTTATCCTTTTCTTTTAACTTTTCAACCAAAAGTAAAAAATTCATATATAGAGTTAACTGGGATATTACATCTCCCATCCAATTAAAAGGTACATCAACCTTGGTTTTTTAAATTCCATTATTTTTTGAGATTACATAGGAGAAGTATTCATCACTTATTCCTCCATTTTTCGCATGGCCTCCTCTCACCCAAACTGCTTCCATTTCACTTTTCTTTGAGTGACAGCTAAACGTTTTTGGAGTAAATGCACTCTTTTATGTGTTCCACATTCCATTTAGATTATATTCTCATCCATTCTAGGCAAGCACCATCGTTTGTCATTCATGTACCCAATAAGGGTCAATAACATGTACCCAGTAAGGGTCAGTAACATGTACCCAATAAGGGTTAGCAAGCTGCACTCAATAAAATTTAGCAGCATTAATGTAGCCACATCAATAATATAAATAAATCATTTTCTTCTTTTACTTATCCAATGGCTATGCCAAATGACATGGACCCTATCACATGACTCCGCTATAAATTTCCTACCATGTAAATATCATTTCCATTTGCACCATTTACATAGTGACTATAATATTTCAAGAACCATTTAATTTTCTTCGCTTTTATGATAAATCACAACTATTGGCTTTTCACACCATGTAGCATTAGTATTCTTTTATATTAATTTCAAATGTACATATGCATTATCCATGCATTTGTGAAGTTTAGGATAACCTCAGTTTCCTTTCATTTTCAAGGTTGCTTTATTGTTTTCTATTTTGTAAGTGGACTCAGTTATGTCCATCATGGTTGCTTTTCTATTCTCTTTTAGTGAAAAATCAAGAATACACATTGCAACATTCCTTTAATTTTGGCCCTTTTTTATCTTTCATTGAAGGTTGTTGATGAAGGTTATAAGAAAATTTTCTTCTATGTACAACCATGGGATTTCTCCCCTTTGCATTCAAATGCAAATTGACCGTCTCACACACACTATGTTAATATAGTATAATTATCTTCATTAATTTAGGTCATCCTTTCAAGATTCCTAATAATAAGTGAAAATAGTACCACAACTAGAAAAATCTAGCTTTAGAGATTTCTCTTCCTATGTATCGATGCACATCTCAACAATAAACTTTTACTTCCATGCTAAGTTGTTTCAAGCCATAAATTTTTGTAATTACTTTGTGTTACTCCAAGGAATCCAATCAACATCAACCTATTTATGCAGCATGAACTAAATTGAATCTTTAGTTAACATTTTATTTAATTAACCAACACTCTTGGTCATGTTGATTCTCTTTGAACTCACCTCTTCTCTTTATGGGTTGTACTATAAAATAATTCAGTTAGAGTGATTTTCAATAAAGAATTAATACCAGTTTATACTTCCATACAGATCAGATGAGCATTTTGTCCTTCAAATAAAGTCAAATCAAATATGTATTTCCCTTCTTAGGGTCCATTTCAATTTCCTTTTAAGAAATCACATATTTTCATTCTTAACTTTAACCTTGATCAATTTCACATTTACCCATAATTGCATAAATCTATCATCATATGGATTTTTTCCATGCTATTTCTATGTTCTTTCATGTTTTTATGTCTTTATAAGAAATCAACATACTAGTATCAATCTCACTTTTAATTGGAGAGTCTCAAAATGTTTTCATTTGTTTTTTATCCCAAAAAACTATCATGATATTCTATCCTAGTTTACTAACACTCAGCAAGTTTTGATAAGGTTATTAAGCTTAAATTTCTTCTATATCACAGAATTACCTCTTTTCACACACTTCTTTTTCCTAAAAGTTCCATTGGCCATACTTGTGCTATCATTCTTTAGGTTACTCCAATATCCGGAATTAAAATTTTAGGCTACAAGTAAGCTAATTGTTGATGTTCTGCAATCAAGGAGCTCACAAAATATTTCTTTTGAAATTTCCAAAATTTTTATCTCTTCTCCAGGAAAAAATATGATTAATTCTTCCTTTATGTTATTCATCTTGAAGACCAAAACTACCCATGATAACCATGGAATTTTACTCACAGTTATAAATTAGAACATTCAGCATGTTCATACTTGAGTTACATTGTTATTACAGCTTTGTCCATTGATGCATATATTCTATATATCCAGTTCAGTTATAACAGGTGTTAACATTGGGTACCTTTAGTGTTTATGTTATACTTTACTCTACATAATATAGAGTTCTCCACCTTCTTCTCAACAATTTTCTCATAGGTTTTTACATCCCTATGGAGCATTTGTATACATTTTATTATGTATTTATGCTCTAAACCCATAGTATTCATAGAGAAGGTTCCCAAACCTTCTTGGCCTTTATGGTACACTAGTTCTTTTAACTAAACTCTTGAAGATACAAGTAGGAATTCTTGCAATTCATAATTAACTTGCATATCATACATTTATCAATGTCTACCTTAGAGCTCACGATGCTTTCCTGAGCAGCAATAAAATACCATTTGGTTCTTTTAAAATTTTAAAGATGGGAGCAATAAAATACCTTTTGGTTATTTTGGAAATAAAACCGTAAACATTGGTTGTTACAAACATACTTCCATATAAAAATTTTAAAATATAGGTTTAATTTTAAACTTTTATGTGCCAAGTTTCCTAGATAGATTAACTTTTAACATAACCAAGTCATTTTTAGATTACAAATAACATGCTTTCTGTATGCATGTCTGCAATTTTGATCTATAATATATTATTTTCCATGACATTTGTAAACCATATTAAGTGCCACACACATATATTATTCCAAGCATCGCTTGTATTTGATGTTGTACATACTAGAATTTACTAGATTTCATGTATATATATCTATAAAGCCCACTTTCACAATTTCTATTATTCGTTTTTATATCATTGTTTTACTAGTAGTCCCTTTATTCTTAATCATATATTACTTTCGTACTTACATTTTTGTCTATCCTTAATTCATTGATGACCATAATTTCTATGCATTGTCCTTGGGCTTAACCTCTAGGTAACCACCTCCCTCAAGTAAATTCCTTTTTACTCTAGTGCTTTTCCTCCCTTAATCCATAATTATGTTGATAAACATGTAATAAATTAGAGCGATTACATTCTAGTTTACCAATGATGTCCCAATTATATTTATTCCATATGGGCACTACCTATTTTCCATATTCGCCTTATGAGATTAACTCTAGGCAGGGTTTACTTTAC
Organism: Pinus taeda; assembly: GCA_000404065.3. Taxonomy (NCBI): domain Eukaryota; kingdom Viridiplantae; phylum Streptophyta; class Pinopsida; order Pinales; family Pinaceae; genus Pinus; species Pinus taeda. The sequence continues at coordinate 196,760 of APFE031176970.1, forward strand.
ACTCCCACAACTAACTATTTTTCCTCACCCAAAGTATACGTGCACAATTATTTGGTATATACAACCCATGATAAGAATGTTTCTTTTACTTTATAAGTAGAAAACAACCTTATGTATTTTACATAAATTGGAGCCTAGATCTCTAGTCTATTAAGACTTACAATTATGTAAGTTTCTAGCTTGGATTTAGCCTCCTTTTTGGATTATTTTAATTGTGTATTTCCCTACAGCACAACATATTAATTTTCTACACTATTGTTGTTATCATGATTACATTCAAGACCAGAACAAGGAATTTCTCAATATAAAAATTGTTAAGTACAACATGTACATATAAAAAATATATTCAAGATAAGAGTGATAGCCATTCTAATGAAAAACCTTCATCATTGATCCATAAAAATAACCATGGAAAGGTATAGTTATACAATTCTTAAAGAGAAGACATCTTTATGTTTCATCGTCCTTCCCCGTTTCAAGTTATTTCCTTAGTAATGGCATATTATCCCTTCGATCACCCTATTCCCATTTGGTGATATTAGTTAGTCATAGCTACTTTTACATAGGTTCCTTGTATGTAATGAGTAGATAACACTTAGATTCTTATTTTAAACAACTTGTTGGCATTATGACTAATATGTGTCCTTTTATGGCAACCTACTTAATGAGTTGTCCTTTGATGGAAACCTACTTGATCAAGATGTCAACAAGATATGTCTACATGTGATAGAAACGGATTATCAGTTTAGAGATAGAAGAATGATAAAGATGAATTTTGAAGAAGTATAAGCAGGTTGGGTGAAGCAAAGTCAAGCATACACTAGTTCTATGAAGAAAATTTGTGTACATACTTAGGTTTGGTGAAGCAAAGTAGAGTATACACGGGTTCTATGAAGAAAATCCATATACAAACATGGGTATGAAGAATGAAAGGTACGTACAATTTCTGCACCATGGTATTCTATATACCAAGGGTCTTTACCATGGTATTGACCTGTGGTATTGAGCCCAACAATGAATATTTGATCCCACCTAATAATACGATTAGAATTAGTATGGTTTTTTCATGTGGCATTGGATAAGGGCTAAGCTATATAAGGATATGAAGATCAAAGTGGTAGATGTGTGCAAGTGATGAATATTTTATGAATAGTTAGATCTGAAGCAAATATCCATGTAATGGGTTGTTAATTTTTTTCTTGATCTAAACTAAGTATGCACTTTGGAATTTGATGATGAATCAGATCCAATAGATTTGAGATGACAATCTTGATGATGATGTGATTTGATCTATATTGATAGTGTCTTGACGAATGATTTTTATGTGTATGCTGAGATTTGGGTATGTTTGAAGTTTTCTGTTACATCGAAGGTTTTTGCTAGTAATTGCATAATTGTATGCAGGTTTTACAACCTGAAAGGCACATATACATTTGGGTTTGATATTGGTAAGTTGTGTAAATATTTTGATCCATACATGGATTTTTTTTCCTGAAAAGCATATATACACCTGAGTTTCTTTTGAGGAAAGCATGTATATAAACTAGGGATTTTAATGAAAATGATGTATGACTAGTTTAATAAATCTTACTATGTTTCTATTGTCTATTAATGAGGTCTTACTTGATGATCAATGGTTAATAATGATGTTTTGATTGAGGATTGATTGATTGAAGAATTATGAACCTACTAGTTGTTTGTCATTAAAGATTGGTAATGGTTCTGTGATTATTTCAGAATGATGTAATGGATTTGTGCATGATTTAGTGTTTGTTTCAGAGTGACAATGGTTCAGTTTTCAGGGTTTAGTGGTGCACTTTCAGATTTCAGTGATTTAAGATCTATACGTGAGTATGCTTTATGAAAAGTGCATACAAACACAGGTTTTCTATTGTAAAGTAGCATATATATTTTGATATATGATTGATCAAGGTTTGCATTAATAGAATCTTGTTTCTATGATGTGAAATATGTTGATTGTTATTCTGGTTATAGTGATCTCACTATTCTGGTTGTTTAATTTTGGGTTTCAGTTGATTTGTTGAATTCTGGTTGATTTGGTTGATTGAGAGATTATTTGTTTTAGTTGATGATTGAGTGATTTTTGCAATGATCAATTTCATCTTTGATATTTGGTATTGGGCTTAAATGATGGTAGTGGGACTAGTCAGAAATTTTGATGAAACGTGCCTATAGTTGTGATGTGTTGTATCAGGTTGATCCAGTATGAAAATTTATGAAACATGCTCCTCGAAGGTGTTGAAGGTTGGAGCCTTCAGTGAGGAATTTGAAGCTTCGTTCCCATGGTAGTTGTTCAATCAGGTCAGGGGGTTAGAGCTCCCTTCCGGTGGGTGCCGATAAATGAGATTAGGGGGTTGGAGCTCCCTTCTAGTGGGTGCTGGAGAATGAGATAAGGTTGTAGCCTTTTGCAAGTGGGTTCTTGCGTATTGGTATGAGTCTACGCCAGTACAAGATTGTAAGAAATTTTAATTATAATTAAAAGAAGACAGAGATGATAGCAATAGTGGTTTTTTCCCACATTGGGTTTCCACCTGAAATCCCGGTGTTCATTTGTGATGGTTTATTTTTTTCTTAGTGCACATGGTTACTATTTATTTAATGCTCAATGAAGTATTGATGCACTATCTCAAGATAAACCAAAGAAATGTTTATTGAAAAATATGTTGTACTGGATACGCGCTAGTTGCATGAACAACAATTGCGTACACACGTAGGATCCCTTCAGTAAAGTCATGTATAGAAATCATGACGTGAAATTGAAAATTTTAATGGTTTGAAAATACTATTTCACCACCCCCGTCTCAGTATTTTCCCCAATAATTGGTATCAGATTTGGTCCTTCCGTAGAATCTTGATTTCTTGAACAAGATCCAACAAGATGAGATGAAGGATTATTTTCTATCAGAACTCCCATATTTAATGGAACTAAATTTGTCGTTTGGAAGTTTAGGATGAGAGCATACTTGCAGGTACTAGGAGCTGATATATGGAAATCGTTGAAAGTGGATATCAATATTCAACCTCTACTCCTTCAGATACCAAAGGAAATAAATAGTATGAAACCAATGAAAAAGTTTTAAATTCCATCTTGGGAAGTCTGGTCGAGTCTGAGTTTGTGAAGGTAATGCAGTTGAACATAACAAAAGGAATGTGGGATAATATTATCCAAAGTTATGAGGGTGACACTAAGGTAAAAAGTGTTAAATTCCAAACATTCAAAATATAGTATGAGACATTGGAAATGCATGATGATGAAAGCATTGCAACATTTTTTCTTAGAGTAGATGAAATTGGTAATTCCATGAGAAATATTGTTGAATAAATAAAAGATGATATTGTTGCTGAAAATATTTTAAGATATATGACTCCAAAGTCTCTGCTATTGAAGAAATGGACGATCTAAAAATTCTAATGCTTGATCAACTCCATGGAATAATGACAACATTTGAGATAAGGAAAGGTGTTCCTTTAGACATAATAGAATAAACCTTCAAACTTACTACAAAAGGAAAAGAAAAGGAAGCATCAGGGTATGTATAAGAAGAAGAAAAGGAAAACTTTATAAAAAAACTTCAAGTAGGTATTGGAAGATTCAAAGGTAAGCTTCCCTTCAAATATTTTTCTTGTGGTAGAGTTGGTAACTATTTTTCTAAGCATCCCTATAGATAAAATCATGAGAAAGGAAAAGAAGGTACAAAAATAAATAGGAAGAGGTTTTAAAACCAAGAGAAGTTTTTATACACATGAAGATATTGATGGTCTTTCAAATGGTGAAGAAGGGGAGTTTGATCAAGATTATCACTTACATATGGAATTTGAAGATAAAAGTAGTAATGAGTTTGATGGCTTTGAAGAAAAGAGTATTTTTTTTGAAACCTTTGATAGGAATATATCAGATGCAGTGACGGTTACAGATGTCAGCAAATATTCAAGTTTGGGAGCAACCCGGTTTCTACTCATCAAGAATGAAGAAGATGAATCATCATCGGGTGTGGATTTTTGTTAAAAATGTGACCATTTCCTTGTCTATGTAATAATGATAGTGATGATGAGATTGAAACCACTGAACTTGCACTTATGGGTAAAAGTGAAAGTAAACACTCTAAAGAGAAAACAAACTAAAAGTAGTAGATCAAGGCAATTCAGAATCAATGGACAATGCAGATGTGCCTCTGTTGATCAAAGATAATTATCAACAATGGTAAGAGAAGATGAAGTATAATCTAATGGATGCTGATGTTTGGAATCTAGTATATAATGGCTACACCAAGTTTCCTCCATTAGACAAGGAAGTGCAAAAGAACAATAAGGCTTTGAGTAACATTTTTTGTAGCATATATGATTCAACATTGAATAAGGTTATAAATTATACAACTGAAAGTAAAATGTGGGATAAGCTAAGGCAATACATAAAGAATTCCCAAAGGAAGATTCATGATTCAAGGAACTACCATGTAATCCTATCTCTAACAATGTGTCCAAAATGACAGATGGAGTTATTGATTCAAAAGAAGATAGGTTAGAATAATTTTTTGATCCTAGAACAAAACTTGATCTCGCTTTGAAAAGGATTGTTAATCTTAAGGCAATGTTGCAGGCATATGATAATAAGGATCATACTGGTATGATATCTAACAAATGTTGTGAAGGTATTTAAGTTGAGGTAGTCTCTCTAAGAACAGATCTTGATAAATCAGATAAGAGTAATGAAGAACTACTTCAAGAATTTGAAGAACAATAAAATGGGTTGAAAGAAGATATTCTCAAGTTAAAGACGAAAATGGATAAAGGAAGAAGGGTTGAAGAAGTAGTATCTAGAAAAATAAAAGCAATATCAGGTTTTGGTAAACATCCTAAAAGGTAAATTAGAAGAAAAAGATAAACATTTGTGATTTCGAGAGAGTACTAAGAATTTGGATAATATTCTTCACAGTCAAAGGTCTCCTTCCATCAAGTCTAGTCTTGGTTTTCATGAAACTGTTAAAGGAAAATCTAGTTCACAAGCTAAGGCAAGGAATTCTAATGAAAAATCTGAAATGCTGAAGAAAGAGATAAGAAGTCAACCTAATCAAGAAAGGAAAGTGAATCTTCAAAGGAAATCATTTATTCCTAACTATACACATGTTGATCGATTATTTCATTTGGTCAATAATTTTGAATGTCCTATATGTTATAATTATGGACATGTTGTGGCCAGTTGCAGAAGTAGATTATATCAAGTTAATAACTTCCTCTCAAAAACATCATCAACTTCCAAGTAATTTAAGGGATATTTTTTTCTTGCCATATATATGGTCACAAAGCCATTGATTACAATAGAAGGAATATGAAATATATAAGATGTTATGGTTGTAACAAGTTTGGGCATGTAGCAAAAACGAATGTGGTAAAAAGTCTATGGATCGCTGAAGATAACATGGTAAGAAACCAAATAAGAATATTGGTGTCAGAAGACCTAAAAAATATGGATCCACCAACATTTCTCATAATAAGTAGGAAGAGGAAGAACAAATAAGGTGTGGTCTTTCTCTCTGCTATTTGAAGATGAATATGAATGGTACAAAGATAGTGGATTTTCTCATCATATGACTGGAGAAAAGAATAAGATGGAATCTCTCAAGAAGAACCAACATGGTAATGTTATTCTTGGAACTAATGTTACAACAAAATTATTGGGATAGGGTAAAGCTAGAATTAATAAACATAGAGGAGTAGCTAATTTTTTATTGATTCAAGGTCTAAAGCATAATATTCTAAGTGTAGGTAAAATGGAAGATAAAGGAAATACAATTGTGTTTACATCAAACAAGTGCAAGGGTATGGATGAAGAAACTAGAAAATTCATAGTGATAGGATATAAAAACACAAACAAATTATATGTGCTTTAATAATGGAATTCTCGCAAATATGAGGATTTAGACTCAGTGTAAAAGAAGATAGTGCCCATTGCAACCCACTATTATTAAAAGAATACTTCTAAAAGTGACTGTAGAAGTAATGTGAGGTACTTGACCTCATAAGAAAAAAAGTTTATTATCAGGTCCACAGGATCAATAATCTCAGGGGAGAAATGTATTTTTTGTCTTGACGATGATTCCTATGATTGTCTTGATATTCATGTTTCTTACACTACTAACAATGCATCTTGTGTAGTAACAGTGAATGTGTACATATAGTACAGGCTTTGGGGGAGATGAAGTTGTGAAGTTTCATTATTTCACTTTATGTACGGAAATCCTATGAAGACAAGTCGCGTATATATGTGAGTTCTAGACTGAACAATCACGTATATCTTGGTATGATGAAGAAAAAGTGGGACAGACTCAGGAAAAGGATTTGATATGCTTCACTCTATTAGTGTTTGACTTTCATGTTCTGATGGTTGATGATTACAGTCTAGTGATGCTATTTAGAAGTGGCTTTGGATTTCTATAAGTTATTGATACCTTGATGGATGATTGATTAATGAAGATACTTTGATGTTATTACTGATAAATGAGATGATATGATCAGATCTGATAGTGAACAATTGGCATAGGTTTAGGGGTAGAATCTTCTATGTTTTTGATAATGGTCCTCCTTAGATTTCCTTCACACACAATGATGCTTATCAATGGTGATGTTGCTTATGTTGTTGAATTTCTTAAATGATGATGCGTGAATTGCTAATCATGCTTGATACATATCAGTTTGGGAAATAACATGTAGATCTTGTTGATAATGTTGTTATCATGGTTGAATAGTTGATTATGATATCTGCTTGAGTTACATATTGCTGAAATGATTTCTTGATGTAGTGGTGTTCGTCTAATTCTTCTTGCATGAAGAATTTGGGCCAAGAGAATGATGTTGCGAAGACATGGTTATTGATATGTTGTTGCTACATCTATTGGATAATAATTGGAAACATGACATATTTTGATGATGTTGAGTAATGATGCTACACTTCCCTATCTTAATTTATTATGATATTCTTGGTCCTCACTTATGTTGATGGTGCTACATACATAGTCACAGGTTGATGATATTGAAGCTACATTGTCTTATCTTGCATGAGTTGTTGCTGATAGATGCTCATGGTGCAGATCATATGTGGTGTATGATAGTTGTTGATGACTATCATGGTCTTACTAAGGTCCTTGGTCTTGATTATACATTTCATATCTGTCATTTGATGTAAATTTCATGTAAATACGTATTATATAATCATTGTCAATTCAAGCATGTATGGACTATTGTGGTCAAGTATTTTTGGGCATATGATGTAATTTGTAACCCCACTGTGATTGGGAGATTAATGTAAGTTTGAGTCCTTGGTGATATGAAAGGTTATGTATGGTTGAGTCATAAATTCATTTTATCATGTGCTCAGGGGGAGAATGGTAAATATTTAATGTTCATACTTAGCAATTTAGATCTACAACGCTCAAGAGAAAAGCATTCATTCAACATTAATAAGTCATTTTCCCTTCATGTCAAAGGGGGAGAGTAGCTTGGTGTTTGAAGAGATTGATTCTTAACTTGATGTATATTACAAGTATCTATAGGTGGTGGTGACCAAACACCATTGTGACTGCCATCAAGTTCAAAGGGGGAGATTGTTTGGATTATGACTAATGAGTTGTCCTTGATGGTAATCTACTTGATGAGTTGTCCTTTCATGGAAACATACTTGATGAAGATGTCAACAGGATATGTCTACATGTGATAGAAAAGGATTATCAGTTCAAAGATATAGGAATGATAGAGATTAAGTTTGAAGAACTATATGTAGGTTTGGTGAAGAAAAGTCGAGTATATGTTGGCTCTATGAAGTAAGGTCATGTATGCACTCAGGCATCGTGAAGAAAAGTAGAGTATATGTGGTTCTGTGAAGAAAATCCACGTACACACGCAGGTATGAAGAAGGAAAGGCGTGTACGGTTTCCACACCATGGTATTCTAAATACCAAGGGTCTTTACCATGGTATTCACATGTGGTATTGAGCCTAGCAATGGATATTTGATCCCAACTAAGAATACCATCGACATTATTATGGTTTTGACCCATGGTATTGGATAAGGGCTAAGGTATATAAGGAGATGAAGATCAAATTGGTAGAGGTGTACAAGTAATGAATATTTTATGAATAGGTAGATCTAAAGCAAATATGTATGCAATGGGTTGTTAAATTTTACTTGATATAAAACAAGTATGCACCCAAGAATTTGATGATGGATCAAATCCAATATATCCGAGATGACAATCTTGATTATGAGGTGATTTGCTTTATGATGATAGTGTCTTGACAGGTGATTTTTCCGTGTACGTCGAGACCTAGGTATGTCTAAAGTTATTTGTTACAACAAAGGTTTGTGCCAATAATTGGATATCTGCACGTAGGTTTTACAACTTGAAAGGCACGTATACATGTGGGTTTGATATTGGTAAGTCACATATATATTTTGATCTATATGCAAGTTTGTTTCCTGAAAATCATGTATACATGCAGGTTTTCTTTGAGGAAAGCGCATACATAAACTAGTGTTTTTGATGAAAAGGATGTCAAACCAGTTTAATCAGTCTTACTTTATTTATGTTTTTGATAAATGAAGTCTTACTTGATGTTCTAGGCCTAATAATGATGTTTTGATTGAAGAATGATGAAGGTATTAGATGTTTCTGATTAAAGATCAGTAATGGTTTTGGGATTATTTCAGAGTGATGTAGTGGATCTATGGACGATTCATTTTTTGTTTTAGAGTGACAATGGTTCATTTTTCAGGATTTAGTGGTTCACTTTCAGGTTTCAGTGGTTTAATATCTATACATGGGTATGCTTTATGAAAGTCGTGTACACATGCAGGTTTGGTACTATAAACTAGCATATATATTTTGATATATGGTTGATCATGGTTTGTAGTAATAGAATTTGGTTTTTATGATGTGTAGTATGTTGATTGGTATTCTGGTTACAATGATCTAACTATTCCCATTGTTTATGTTTGGGTTTTATTTTACTGGTTGAGTTTTGGTTGATTCAGTTGATTAATAGACTAGTTGTTTTATTTGATGATTGAGTGATTTGTTGCAGTGATCAGTTTCATCTTTGATGTTTGGTATTAGGCCTAAATGATGGTAGTGGGTCCATACTAAAAATCTGATGAAACATGGCCAATAGTTGTGATGTGTTGTATCAGGTGGATCTAGTATGAAAATTTATGAAACATGGTCTTTGAAGATGTTAAAGGTTGGAGTATTCAGTGATGAAGTTGAAGCTTCCTTCCAGTGGTAGCTGGTAAATCAGATCAGGGGTTGGAGCTCCTTTCTAGTGGGTGTCGGTAAACACGATTAGGGGGTTAGAGCTCCCTTTTAGTGGATGCTATGGAACAAGAGAAGGTTGTAGAATTATGCAGGTGGGTGCATGTGTATTGTTGTGAGCATGTGCCAGTACAATATTGTAAGAATTTTTTCTTTATAATAAAAATAAGATAGAGACGACACTAACGGTGGTTTTTTCCCACATTGGGTTTCCATCTTAAATCGTCGTGTTCACGTGTGATGATTATGTGTGATGGTTTATTTCTTTCTTACTACACATGCTTATTGTTTATTTAATACTTAATAAAGTATTGATGCATTGCCCCAATATAAGACAAAGATGAATTAACTGAAAAACATGTTCTAATGGATATACGATAGTTATATGAACAATAGTCGCATACACACGTAGGTTCCCTTCACTAAAGTCGCATACAGAAATCATGATATGAAATTGAAAAGTTTAATAGTTTTAAGATACTGATTCACCCCCCCCCCCCCCCCCCCTAGTATTTTTCCCATCACAACTTATACTTAACATGGTAGGGGCTTGATTATCTATAAATTTAAATTTACAAAAGAAAAAAATAAGCATCTACAATTATCTTAGTCTCAATACTTGGTTTGGTCGTTGCTTATGAATTATGTACTATAACAATATAGCTTTCCTTGCTTCATATATTCCTCCCTTATTGGGTCTTTGTCTATAATGATTACATTTGAAATTGTATCATTAATTTGATTTGGTTATACTAATATTCTAATCTCTTTCGGCTTTGGTTTTCTAAGTTTTCGTTAGTTAGATTTATGCACTTCATCTTCGTTAAAGTTTAATCATACAACACTCTCTTCTTAGTTGTAAAGATATTAATTTTCCAAATTTCTTGCATCCCTCTTTATAAGGGTACATTATCTACGAGTCTTATCAGGAAATACTTTACTACTAGTTACTTCTAGTTTTAAGTCTTTTAGTAATTCCAACATTTATGTTGGAGGAGATGACACCTCATTTCCTAAGTGCACCTAGGTCTACTCTCTTTCTCTAAGAGGTCTAGTAGGTCCTTATGCCCTTACTATATTCTTTACCTCTTAGTTTTTTGTAACATCAATAATATTTTTTTAACCTTGCAGCTCTGAGTTGACACCTGGGCCTTAGAGTTGAACCAATCTTTCCCTCCCACTAGTATTTCTTAAGAACCGCCTCTTTCTCCCACAGTTCTGTTCAGAGAGTCACACTATTGCATTTATATCCAACGATATAAAAATATATATTGTGGTTTGTAATCTGTCTTCCTTCTCGTTTTCTCCCTAAAGAAACTGAGTGAAGGAGAATTTCTTGTTTTATTTCTACTTCATTAGGCACAACCCACTCCAACTATTTTTTCCTAATAGTTATAATTTAATCTCTTGTGTTAGCCCTTAATTTTTTCATAAGAGAATTAATATACTAACATAACTTCCTGCTCATTACCATATTTCTTTTAAAAAAATAATATTTCATCACATGTCGTATATCCTTTTTTTAACTTTTCAACCAAAAATAATAAAAAAATTATAAATAGAGTTACCAGGGTTATTACAACAATGTAGGCTAGGTTGGGCTAGGCTAGAGTAGGATTGGCTATGCTATCCTACACTAAGTTATGATAGCGTAGAGTGGGATAGGATGGGATATTATAGAGAAGGATAAGATAGGCTAGGCTATAGTTTTATATGATATGCTAAGCTAGAGTAGGCTAACATAGGTTAGGTTAAGATAGGATAGGACATATTTGGATAGATTAGGGCATGCTAGACTAGACTAGGATTTAGTAGTATAGGTTAGAGCATGCTAGAATAGGCTATGCTAAGCTAGGTTTGCGTAGGCTTAGAAAGGCTACTCTAAGCTAAGCTAGGTTATGCTACACTAGAAAAGCTTAGGCTAGTGTATTGTTTACTTGGTAGGCTAGGCTATAATATGTGAAGCTAGTGTGAGGTAGGATAGAGTATGATAGGTTATTATAGGCTAGAGTAGGTTAAGCTAGTCAAGGCTAGAGTAGGATAGGATATTTAAGAGTATAATTGGATAGAGTAGACAAAAATATCTTGTCTAAGCTAGAGTAATCCAGACTATGATAGAATGGTCAAAAGTGGATAAGACTACACTAGGATAGTGAGAGTAGGATATGTCAAGCTAAGTTATTTTAGTCCAAGATAGTGTAGGCTAGGATATTCTATGATAGTGTGCACTATTTTAGGCAAAGAAAGAGTGGAGTGTGCTAGCCTATTATATAATAAGTATACTAGGCTAGGCTAGATTAGGCTATAGTAGCTATGATAAGATAGGTTAGGCTAAAGTAGGGTAGGTTTGTCAAATCTAGGCTATGATATGATAATCTAGGTTAGAGGAAGTGAGACTAGGTTAGGTTATGCTAGTCTAGAGGAGGTTAAGCTAGGTAGAATAGGATAAGATATCCTAGGGCAGGCTACATCACCTTAGTGTAGAGAAGGTTATTCTTTCTTATCCTAAGGCTAGTTATGCTTGGTTTGGCTAGGCTAGTTTAGGACAGATTGGGGTAACATTTTCTATATTCAACTAGGTAAGATAGGTTTAGGTTTAGCTAGCATATGTTAGATTATTTTCAACTAGTATATATAAAGTTGTATAAGATATCCTAGAGTTAGGTAGGGTTTGGTAGGCTTTGATAACTTAGCCTATGCTAGGCTAGACTAGCAAATGAGAGAGTATGCTAGCATTGAATACTCCTGGCTAGAGGCCTAGCTAGGTGAGGATAGGCTAGGATAAGATAGGCTATGTTAGACTATATTATGCTAGGCTATATTATGCTAGGTTGTGCTAGCATTGAGTAGGATAGGATATAGTAGTTTAGAATATGCTACTACGTTAGGTTAGGCTAGGATGGGGTAAGGTAGGCCATGTTAGGCTAGCGTAGAACATGTATAGCTAAAGTATACTAGGCCAAGCTATTTTAGGCTATGTTAGTGTAGGATATAACACACCCATCCCATAATTCCCTATTCGAGCTATGGGGTTTCGAAGCCCAAAATCAAAGGTGAAACTATGGAGATGGGGTTACTAGACATCCTCTTGCATAACACACTTTAAAACTCATTTCTAAAATCTACATCATCTTATTCTCATTGATGGATTTCTACTTATATACAAATTTTCAAAATTTGGGCTTTATACACAAAGTTATTCCCACTTAAATATTGTCCTTTAGATTCCATGTAGTATCTATACTAGATCCATGTTGTAGACACATGGAATCTGTTGATTATGCTTCATCAATGTGTGATACCACATTACTAGAACATGGAATCCCTTACCACTTGATCAGGCATCTGTCTCATCATATCAAGTTTCTTATTAGCTTTCAGAAAAATTCTAGGAAAGCCCCAAAAACTTTTTTTCTATAATACACCCAACTTGGACCCCAATTTGTAATATACATTTATAAATGACACTTAGGCCGGTGAGTGAGATTCTATGAGGGTATGTATACCCTATTTTGTATAGAAATTATTTTAGGCATGCATGTGTATTTGGGTCAAAGGTCCTGTATTATTAGGTCATTTAACTAAGTTCCATTGAGGTTTGCATTCCTATGTATGTATGATGTACCTAGAAACCTATAATTTCCTGCAAATTTTCTCTTCACATTATTGCAAGGTCTGGATTTGATTGCTAGTGTGTTTTGGACTCCATAGTCTATAAAACCTTACCCAAGCTTATAATATTTCTATATTCCCTCCATATAAGTAATCATTAATACTACCACTATAATCCAAACCAGTGGAAGAAGAAAGTTGGATTTGCATATACAAAGCATGGTAACTTGCAAGTTCCATATGAACCCATGGTTGACAATTAAATGCAAAATCTCTTTGTTGTATTTCGTAGCAATTATAAAGATAATGAAAAGGATCCTCGACCTAATTTTAGAAAGGGAATCTCTGGTTATTGATTATATTATCTAAGATGTCAAAACTTCTTCCAAACCTTAATTTCATTTGTCTTTTCAAGATCAGTTTTCAACTAAACAATCTTAGATTTTAGTTTCTCACAATGTCTTTCCTATCGTTCCAGGTGGCTTTCACCACTTCTTTCATTCTCTTTCCTTCTTCTAACTATTTTTTGAGGATGGAAACCATTTTCTTTGTTTCATCATGATCCTTATCTTCATACTCCTGTAATAGATCCTTCTTAATTTTGTTTATTATTATGAGTCTCTTTATCTCTTCTAAGGCACCAAAGAGCTCACCTTGAAAATCTTTCTTACCTTCTATTTCCTTCTATGCACATTTCTTCACTTCCTAGCTGTTTTATTTCATTCATCAAAAATTTGAGAGTTCATGACTAGAAAATAATCTTCAACATCATTTCCTTAATATTTTCCAATGAGCCTTGGTATTGCAACAAGAATGCTACAACTTAGAAGGCTACCAAATTTAATTATCATCCAGGGATTTGTACAAACTTAAGAGGTATCGACACTATATTTGCAACATAGAATGTGTCTGTCCTTTTCTGTCATGATGTAATGGAGTGCATGTAATGAAATCAAATCCTAAACTAATTGCACAAAATGAAATGCTTGAAATGGAAACATTAACCTATTGCAAGAAAGAAAATACAAGGAAAGAAACCTATTCTAATTAAATAAAGTAAATATCAAGAAATAAATATCAACCATTACATTTCAAATATTTTAGATCCATTAATATATTTCATTGGACATGGAAATCAAGAAAACCATCATTGTATTATCCAATTCGTAAATTTGTCCATTAACCCAAATCGTTCAAATTTTTTGCATGGATAAAGAGGTGGGCCCTAAGTGTTCTTTAGTCTTCCCTAATCATTGATTTAGAGCATAGAGGTCTTGATTCAACCCTAAGGGACAATAGCCAAGCTTCTTGAGAAACTATAAGTAAGTATATGCACGTTGGAAGGCTACTACAGGGTTTCTTGTAGTACTACTACAAGAAACCACATATTTCTATAGGGAGTTTTAATTCATCGAATGAAAAACAAAATCAAATCCAAATTGTATAGGAAAAGTTTTTTTTATTGAATAGGATGTATTAGGTCTCCATTCTAAGTGTAATCACTCAAAAATACCTATGTTAATCCATGGAAAAAAATGGCAGAAAATTACTATTCTAAAATCTAGATATTCGAGAACTAGTGAGCTAGTAAATATATCAAATGCCTAACCTAATAAAGTGAAAATGTAATGGGGCGACTTTTGTTATTCACTAGAATGGTTTTTTGATCTAATTAAAAGGGAACCAAATTTATTTAATCTCGTTAACATGCTCGAAAAAATAGGAGAAATTCATTGTTATTTTCCACAAAGGAGTTCCAGAAATCTAGATTTGGGAATAAATAAACTAATCCAAGTAGCTTAATGATTACTATGAACTTCCAAATATTTTCCAAGGATGAAATGATGCTTTTTATCCTTCAAAATAACTGACATAAACCATTTAAACCAATCCTACAACAAGAAATCATTAATACTAAATGTAGAAATACAAAGAAACAAGAACAAGAGATGCATGTGAATAAGAAGTGAAAAGAAGAAAAGGAAAAGATACAAAAGGACTCTGAGGCTCTTGGGATGGCCAAGCCCAAGGAAAATTATATTCCTATGAAGGAGACCAAGATTTAGAAGCTGAGCATGGCAGAAATCTTCATTATTTCCATCAATACAATTACATCCCTGCAAGAAATGACAATGGATCTGCAAAAATACAAGTTCTCTCCGCAAGAAGACTAATATAAATATAACCCTAGAGGAAAATTCAGCTTGGTACTTATAAAAAATGACTAGGAATCATTCCCCATGAAAGGAGGAAGCTTTCCCCACCAAAATCCCTTGATTAGTGGATCTGGTTCCTAATACTAGGAATCTACATTAAATGGCAGGGAACACATTACTAGATTTTCTCAATCATTGGAGCTCCATAATATGTGCCATAATTCCAGAAAATATTGTTGATTTATTATTTAATATTGATTCTCCTATAGTAGGGAGAAAGTCCCTAAATTATCTCCTCCTCCAAGCCTTCTTAATCTGCCCAATATTCTCACGAAATTCCACAAAAATAAAGAATATTAGGCACAAATATTTCATTATCCATAAACCTTCGTAATGAACATATTAAAGTTAAAAATACATTATATAATACAAAAATAGAGGTTTAATGTGTTGAAGGATGGTCAGATGGGCCTTAATTGATGTCTAGTTTATAGGCCCATCATACCCCCCCCCCCCTAAAAGTGTTGCTCATCCTCTGAGCAACTTAGTGACCTCATTGCGCCTCATTCAGGGCCCTAGTGTCCTCTCTCTTGTTCATTCATTAGTCCTTTTTCTTAAGAATCTTGGTTGCAAGTTCTGTAAGGACAAGCCCAAAAATGTAGTTGTTCTTTTCATAATTGTTTAATAGTCTTTCAAGAAGAAAAAACATAACTTTCCTCTTTGAAAATGAACTTTGTTGACTTGTAGATCCATTTCATTCATATCATCTCCCTTGAAATCTTTATTCCATTTTCACTCATTTTCCCAAAACTGTGTGTGCATAGAAAAATTCACAATGTTTCTTGAGACCCTTAGCCTGCCTTCTTCCCCTTATTGAAGATGAGTTCTTGAATACTTTTCAACTTGGCAAGGTCTTCCACATGCTTTTCCAACCTTTTGCTACCTTGTTCCACCATTTGGACACCTCTGAAACCTTCAAAACACCTTTACATGAGAACTAGGACATCCTGTACTAATTCCTATAAAAACTATAGGAAACCCTATAGTGGTTCCTATAGTACTAAATGAAACCCTGTAGAAGTTCATGTAGTACTAAATGAAACCTAGTTTTAAACCTATTTTGAGTAGAAATGATAGCCAGAGCCTAGGGTAGGCCCTCAACTTGACTTCCACGCCTTTATCCCATTTCTATAACATCTTTTAGGCCTTGGACAAAATCTAGGAAGAGATAAGAGACCTCCTGGAAAGCCTTTTTTCATCACTGTAGTTTGAGTTCTATTTTGATGGTGAATGTCTTATTTCCTTTTGTTGCCTTCTTCTTTTGTTTTGTGGCCTAGATGATTTCCTAATGGCCTTGAATTTATCTGTTTTGATTAGGACTCTCTTAGGCACTACCATTTTGGGTTTTAGCACAATTTGTTCCTTTCTTCCGTCTTGTAGCAACATTCTCTATTCCTGTGGCAACCATTCCTTCTCTTTCAGGGTTTTCTAACTATATGGGAGTGATGCGAAATGATGTATAGGGTTTAGAGGATGATTCTAGGGCTCAGAAGGAGTGGTGTAGGTTTGTGAAAATGGAGAGGATGTTCTTTGTGCATTTTTTTCAAGAAATTTTCAGGGTGAGATAGAGTGTAGGGTTTGTTCTTAAAAAAAAATATTTTTTATTTATGAATGGGAAGGATGAATGATGGATAGATATTGGATATGAAGTGGATGGAGGGCTTGGATTTCTTTGGTGACTTGGCCTTTGCACAAATTTCCTCTTTTAACTATTATCCCCATTCCTCGAAATCATCACCGTTCATAATTTGGATTTTCCACATTGCATTAGTGAAGGAGTGAGTTGCAATTAAGTAATTGAAGGCGATTGAGACTGCTAACCCATACTAGCTTAAAAACCCTCATCTCTCATGCATTGACAATAAATTTCTAGCTATAATATGCTCAAGAGAAAATTTCAAGAATATTGCATACATGTACCTACCTGATGGTTGTTGGAGAGATATGCATGTTGCTGCTCAGTTGATGATTGATCCATGGTCCTTTGGAGGTGATAATTTCCTTTTCTTTCTTCTTCACAGGTCTTCATATCTTGGTGATTCTAAACCTCTATCTTTCAGTTACCATGAGCAATATATCCTAGTCAAATCCGACCTTCTTATAGTGATGGTCTTGTCCATGAGTGGTGTTCACCTTCCTTATATCTTATTCCACCATTAAACACCTTTCCTACACTTCATTCTACCTTTCCTACCGTATCCCAAGCTTTCAGCATGTTTCCTGTAGTAAAACAGGTCATCTTGTAGTAGAACTCGGACATCTTATAGTAGTACTATAGGAAACATTATATTTGCTTTGTTTTGTCCATATCCCCAAATGGTAGAATGGATTGACCTAAAAGTTTCTAAGCATTTTTTCATCATCTTTATGCACCTCCCCATAAGAAAATTATGGCTAATGCATGCACAAAACTCAATAAAAATAAAAATGACTGAAGTTGATGGGGGTCGATTTCTTGGAAACCATGCACTTGAATTTGTTGAAATTTCTTTGGCAAGCTACAATCATTTGTATGCATCTCCCAATGAAACTGATTTTTAAATGGATGTATGAATATCGATAAAATTCAAAAATGGTTGTAAGTGATGGAGGTCGAATTCTCGAAAACTGTGCACTGGAATTTGTTGAAATATCTTAAGCATGTTACCATCATCCATATGCATCTCCCCCTGAAACATCTTGGAAAATGGATGCATGGTTTTCAAGATATTACAAAAATAATTTTATTCTCTATGTATTTCTATTTCCTATAGTAGAACATAGCATTCATGTAGTGTTTCAAGAAAACAAGGAGAATGAGTGGTAAAAGCTTGGGAATGATGAGTGGATGGTGGAAATATATGGGGGTGATTGATTTTAATGTCCTTGGTCCTTCGAGAGTGTTATCACTCAGGTTTTTCCCTTTGACTCCCAAGGGAATATGGCCGAGGTAACCACAAACCAGTCTTTGGACTGCAGGTCCTAGCCTACCAATAGTTAGAGAGGGCTCTCTCTTCAGGCTTTTAACGTGGTCTAAGGGGTGATTTTAGGCTACATATGATGCACATGGGTTTTGATTTGGTCTAGTGGGAAGGTTGATCTTAATCAAACAGAGATGACATGCAAAGTGTAAAAAGTTCAAACCATTGGGCATGGAGTCATGACTGTGAACTGAAGGGTGTTTTTTCTCTGGTAGAAGAAGGGAATATGGAGCAAGATAGCTACACATGGCACAATGATTTTATGCTGGAACAAGAGTGAAATGGAGGTTAGGGAATGAGAGGCAATTAAGGATCTCTCATTCAGCCAAAGAGGGAAAATGGACGAGTGATATTTGGGAGTAGTGAAGAATTCCCAGACAACATTCATATGTGAAAAGAACCATTTAAACACGCGCAATTAAGAATGCATATTCATCACTGATTCAGAGGAAAACATGGAAAGTTGTAAGAATTGAGCACAGAGGGCATGAAAACCAATTCTAGTCTATTCTTTTTTCCTGCAACTTAGATTATGATGTATATTTGATACAGCTATATATAAACTGATAAACAAAGGGAGGAACAACTTATGGAACCATGAGCAAGCACGAGAATTCCATACCAATTTCTTCAGCCATTGAAAACACAACTAGCCAGTTCAGATGCAAGCATTCCAGCAATCTTTGATTACAGAAGTTCTAAATATTTACAGTGCAGCTCTCAAAATGAGAGATCAACGAAACAACCCACCAACCCTTATTACATTGTTCACGGCTGTATTTATAGGCAAAATATCTACAACAAAGATCTGTTAGAAGATCTTTTTCAGGAAATAAATGCAGTTAACCTAACTTGTCTTATAAGTAATGAAAATATCTATCTAACGCTACGCTGGGGCAGCTGTTTCAAAATGAGGCTATCTGTCATCCTCTGGCAGCTTTGCTTGTCCAATCTGCAATTACTGCACCTTTCACTTCTTATCAGCACCTCTTAGTCGGTTCTGCTGTTCTTAGGTGACTGTGATTCCCATTAAATCTGTTATGATTCGGTTTTAATGGCCTATGACTCTGCTCTGGTATGCATTGACTTGGTTCGGATGGTCTTTAATGCTTTCCTAGCTCTGATATGGTCGATCTGATACTCTCTGCCACTTCACTGATACTCTTTTATTGAATCTGGGCTTCTTCCTTTCTCTGATGTGGTAAAAACTGTTAAATCGCCCCTTTTCTGCCCTTTCGCAGCAAAAACAGTCGCTGAGAAAAAAGATTCCCCACTTTGGCCTATTTCCCGTAGCGATGCGCGATTAGCACTAAGCACTAATCGTGCATCGAAAACTGCCTCAGAATTTGATTCTGGGCCTCCGAAGCATCAATTTCGCTCTTCGCGCTTTCCTTTCGGCGGATGACGTCAATGGTACGGTGGGTGACATCAGCAGTACGACGGGTGACGTCAGCAGTGGGACCCAGTACGGATGATGACGTCGGCAGGGTGACGCAGCAGGGTGCAACACAGTGGCAGGTGAGGTGGCAGTGTCGTCATGCGGTGAAGTGGCAGCAGGGGAGGGCAGTAAGTGGTTTGCGTCGGACTGCTTTTGGTACGGTGACGGTATCTGTTAGGGCCCGATGCAATGGAAAGTCGACAAGTGTCCTGGTGTATGACGCTGAAACCGTCGGCTATCGGTCACTATTGTTCCGTCATGTAAGGGTGCCCGATATGCATGAGGGCCATTGGATCTGGGAGAGACGATCCGACGGTGGACGGGAGGGGAAGATGAGAAGGTTTTAAAATAAAAAGGGCGCGTGATAAACGTTTGATTATTCGCGGCGGTGGGTGGGTTTTAGACTTTAGGTTTTGTGGGTTAAATGCGCGGGGTGTGGAGTGGTTTGGTGTGTGGGGGAGGGGTTTAGCATAGTTATTTATTTAACCAGAGGTTTAAATAAATCCCAAGGGAAACAAGCGTGGAGGGGCTAATACTAAGGCCCCATGTTACACTGAAATTTGTCACCATGACTATCTGCAGTTAATATGGCTCCATCAACAGTCATATTATCCTCCTTGGCAAGCCTTATACCTCTGCTCTCCATGTCAAACTTCAAGAAAGAGAGAAAGTCATTTAAAAACATGTTTATATCTGGGTACGTAGGTTCTCTCTACCTTACCTGCATGTACGCATCCCAAGCTCATTTTACTTGCGTACTTGTACGCTCTGTAAGTCAAGGGATGGGTGCGTACTCCTGTAAAGGTCAAAAGGCATGAGTTTCATCTTAAAAAAGTTACTTGTGGTCATTTCTAGAGCATTCTACAAGATTGTTTGACGTGTATTGAGCGCCTCCAGATGGTTCATGCATCCCTATGAAAGGGGAACTTATCCCATCAAGAGAGGAGCTACCCCATCCAAAAGAGGGGAGTATCCCATTGATCTTGGACCTAATTAACTTCCTCTAGAACACTATAAATACAGGCATTGGGCCAGAGGAGGGGAGGTTGAAAGATGAACATTCCAAAGGGTAGATGCTGCTGGAATTAGGA